>JASEVX010000028.1:1754445-1822457 GCA_031761405.1 Serripes groenlandicus
GAGAGAAAGAGAGAGAGAGAGAGAGAGAGAGAGAGAGAGAGAGAGAGAGAGAGAGAGAGACAAAGAGGAATACGGGAATACGGAGGGACTCGGGAGAGGAGATGAAGACTTATACTGACCTGGATGTGAAATACCACGAGTCACACTCGGTTTTTTATGATGCATTCTGGATCTCCGAGTTCTTCACCGTTAGTGTTACCGTCATTATCAATTTTCAGTGCCGTCCCGCGAGAAAAATGACATTGCGGACTATGCGTAAAGCATCGTTCCGGATCAACCTAAGCATGCCGCGCAAGCTTACCCGGATAGACACCTGTGGATTTTCTGTTGCTGGAATCATTACTCTATACCTCTATACCCCTGAGACGGAATGTGTCGGCACGGATCAGTCTGTGTGGACTGAAAAAAACAATACTTGCATTTTCATTGTTCTCCATCAATTTGATTGTGGACACAAGTCTCAATGCCAAATGTGTGGTTCGAGCATTGGAATTTAGCAAGTGTTACATAACATAACATAATATGAACTTTATTACTCAAACCGACAGGTACATGAGTGTTATAACAAAAACACATATTTACAATTTGAATTTCAATTTCAACATGACATAATATGATTAACTATACTAGAAAAGAGAGAGACATTTCCTAACCTACATGTATTACTGGTTTGTTTACATAGGATGTGAACAAGGCACATTTCCTTAGCCTATTACTGATTTGTTTACATAGGGACAGTGAACAAGGCACATTTCCTAGCCTATTACTGGTTTGTTTACATAGTGACTGTGAACAAGGCACATTTTTTTAGCCTATTACTGGTTTGTTTACATAGGGACTGTGAACAAGGCACATTTCCTAGCCTATTACTGGTTTGTTTACATAGGGACTGTAAACAAGGCACATTCTCTAGCCTATTACTGGTTTGTTTACATAGGGACTGTGACTAAGTGCACTGTCGCCGTGTTATAACTGAGATAATGTCAGTTTTCGGTCAGTGTACTTCTCACGATGGTTTACTGGTCCCAAGTTTACTAATCGTGGTTTGCTCAGCGCGAAACAGTTGTAACTGCTTCTTAAATTACATATATTTACAATCGTTTAACGCTAAGCTCTCGATTTGTGATAAACAGACATTCATCCCCTGACGATGTGTTCACATTTGCAACATGCATATTAAACGGATGAATTAAATTTTAGCGCAATCTATTATCTGTTGTTATCTTCGTGTCTCGTTTAATATTAATTGGCAAAACGAAAGAAATGACAAGACTTGCTTAACCCTTTCCCTCATACGACAAATCTGCAGCAGATGACTTTGAAAAAATGCAAACAAACAAAATGTTTCTATTGAAAGTGTAAGTATTTATTTGTTATAGTTGAACAAAGTGTGGCAAAGTCAGAGATTGCTTATTATGAGCAATCTTTCTATGTGCCACACTGTTTTCAAAGTATTCTGCTGTATAGACATCACAAAACGTCTGTATGTGGGAAAGGGTTAAACAATACAATAGTCCTGGTCTGGTATCGTAAGGCAGCATCTCCAATATAATACATACAAGTGTATGCATAATAAATCGACGAAATAGTCAGCTTGAATAGGAGCAAAACTAGTATCTATGGCGTCATTTAAATCCCCAAAAGTATAAAGAAAACACGAAGAGAATGGTTTTTAACAGCAATTTATTTTCATAAAGTAAGGTATGTAGTTCCCTTAATTTATCATTATATAACATTTAGAGACCCTACCACTTGATATTAAGGAACATCTAACTATGAGCCGTCCCGCGAGAAAACCAACAATATGGCCTCTGCGTAATGTATCGATGCAGATCCGCTTGCGCAGTCTGCGCAAACTAATCCGGGCCGACACCATTCCGTCTCAGGGGGATAGAGGTATAGAGTAATGCCCCAGTTACACAGAGCCATCGGTGATTGATCGGTAGTATTTTTGTAGTGAACCGATGACAACGTATTTAACACCGATATAACCTATTGGTCACCTGTTTTCCACCTGTAACGAATATGCCGGTGATGCTAATTTGCATATTCGTTACAATACTTCCCACTCCGAGAAGACTCGTCCCGAGTCTTGGCCTGGGAAACCCATGGGTAAGGCAACTTCAATATGGCAGTTGTCTTCATCCCACCGCTGCCACCAATGTAACGTGCCGGGCTAAAGACGCAGAAGATCCCTTCAGCGAAAAGTATACTCAACCCTGAAGGGGTCCACTTGCCTTATATATCTAACCCTAAGACCATCACTTCGAACCGGTGATGCTAATTTGCATATTCGTTACACACCTATCAACTGCTATTGGGGAAAGATAAGTTTTATCGGTGAAAAATTACCGATTGTGATTTTTAAACATGTTTAAAATTCTCGATCGGTGATTTTTTTTACAAATAGCCGATTGACAACCTGTCTACAACCGATATCACCGATGAGCCACCGATGAGCCACCGATAAGCAACCGATCAACTAATACTAACCACCGATAGAAAAAAGATGAGAATTTAAATGTGGGATTTCGTCGGTTTTGATCGATGGTTAATAGGGATTCAATATGTGATCAATCGATTGCCGCCATCGTGTCATCGGTGGGTTTAAATTTGTAAGTGGCCAATCGGTCAACTCAACTGCAAAACAATCATCGGTTCTCATCACTTAAACATATTGTTTTAATAAAAGGACCGACAGCAACCTATATCACGAGATATGCAAGCTATTAATCACCGATATCGCCGATCGGACAAAGATAACCAAATATGAATCACCGGCCATATCTGACGGAAAGTGTTTAACCACTGATGACTAGCTATCAAACACCGATTAATCAGCGTTACGCCCGATTTAGCCCCGATTTACAAACGATAAAAACCGATAGTATTTCAGCAATTTTATCGATGAAAACATCCTTATCACCGATCCAACTCCGTTTAAGTTGCTTTCGGTCACCTACCAGCAACCCATGAAATAACTGATTGAACGCTTGTCCATCACCGATGGCCAGTTACACAGAAAACCAGAAATAATCACGCATGACAACCGATCAAAACAGCGAGTAAATTTAAAATAAAATGACCGATTGGGGACCGACCGTCTCTGTAACTGGGGCATAATGCTTCCTAAAACAGAAAATCTACAGGAGGCGAAACATGTCTATCCGGGTTAGCCTGCGCGGCATGCTATTGACTGATCCTGGTCGACACTTTACGCAGAGTCCACAATGTTGGTGTTCTCGTAATTCGGCTCATATAGCCGATATATATGTATATAATTGTGTGCAGTATGACTGATTGGCTGGTGTCAAGAAAACTGGACTGTATGACTATGTCTGGGATCGAATGCATTACACCTTCCAGGCGGTAACAAAAACTTTTCCAATTCAACCCTTTCCCACTTTCAGACGCTTTCTGACTCTTCTGCAGAAAACGGATTCTAAAAACATTGCAGTAAATAAGCCAGCCAGTTGCGCGAAAAGAATGTTGTGTGGGGTACTGGTGTGAGAAAGAGGTATGTGAAGTTGGCACGAAGTTCGTTATATGTGAATATAGATCAAGGTCGATATTCGGGAAAATGGTGCTATCGTATTTCAGACCATGTAGAAAAGCGAATACCGATTTGAATATTGAGTTGAAAATAAAGCCATGTCGATACTCGGGAAAATGGTGCTATCGTATTTCTGATTATTTGAATATGGAGCCAGGTCGATATTCGGGAAAATTATGATTTTGTCTTCCTGATCATATAGAAGGGCGAATACCGATGTTCGCCCTTCTACATGATCAGAAAGACGCAATAAGCATTTTCCAAAATACCAACCTGGCTCGATATTCAGAACGATATTCAAATCTGTATTCACACATCTACATGATCAGAAAGATGAAATCACAATTTCAGGAATATCGACCTGTCTCGATATTCAAATCGATTTTCAAATCGGTATTCGGACTTTTTCCTGATCAGAAAAACAAAATTAACATTTTCCCAAATATCGACCTGGCTCTATATTCAGATTTATATTCAAATCGGTTTTCGCTCTAATACTTAATCAGAAAGACGCACTTACTATTTTATCGAATATCGACCTGCCTTGATATTCATATCTATATTCTAATCGGTATTCGCTCGAATACATGATCCGAAAGATGGAATCACCATTTTATCAAAACAACGACATGCCTCGATATTCACATCGATATTTAAATCGGTATTAACGCTTTTAACTGATCAGAAAGACGAAATCTACATTTTTCCGAATATCGACATGGCTCGATATTGAGATTTATATTCAAATTGGTATTTGCTCTAATACATGATCATGAAGACGAAATCACCATTTTCTCGATTATAAACCTGTCTTGAAATTCAGATTTATATTCAAAACGGTATTCGCTCTTATGGATGATCAGAATAACGAAATCCAATTTACTCGAATATAGACCTGGCTCGAAATTCAGATCTATATTCAAATCGGTTTTCGCTCTTATACATGATCTGAATGACGAAACCACCATTTTCTCGAATATCGACATGGCTTGAAATTAAGAGATATATGCAAATCGGTATTCGCTCTTATACATGATCAGAATAACGAAATCACAATTTTATCGAATATCGACCTGGCTCGAAATTCAGATCTATATTCAAATCGGTATTCGCTCTAATACATGATCTGATTGACGAAATCACAATTTTCTCGAATATCGACCTGGCTCGAAATTCATATCTATATTCATATCGGTATTCGCTCTAATACATGATCTGATTGACGAAATCCCAATTTTCTCGAATATCGACCTGGGTCGAAATTCATATCTATATTCAAATCGGTATTCCCTCTAATACATGATCTGATTGACGAAATCACCATTTTCTCGAATATCGACCTGGCTCGAAACTCATATCTATATTCATATCGGTATTCGCTCTAATACATGATCTGATTGACGAAATCACCATTTTCTCGAATATCGACCTGGCTCGAAATTCATATCTATATTCAAATCGGTATTCCCTATAATACATGATCTGATTGACGAAATCACCATTTTCTCGAATATCGACCTGGCTCGAAATTCATATCTATATTCATATCGGTATTCGCTCTAATACATGATCAGAATGACGAAATCTCCATTTTCTCGAATATCGACCTGGCTCGAAATTCAGATCTATATTCGTTCCAACTTCAATTACCAGCCAGGAAACTCATGAATAGATAAACTGGCTGCTAAAATTGTCATATTTGTAAGATCGGATTTTGAACGTAACTGTTATTTTTCAGAGGCTTATTGTTTAACGAGGTATTTAGATACAGATCTAACGGTGTGGACGTACTGACTGATCCGAAGCTTCGCGTATCACAAGGAACCGGAAGATGGGTTTTCGTATGACGATGCTTAAATGGCATTCTTTCCTTCTCAGAAAAAAAATGCAAAATTGTGAAACTATAGATAATGGTTATAATTATATGAGCCAGTGAATAAGAAAATGTACCAGCTGGTATTTCTGATTTCTGAACTTTGTAAATTATGAAAAGTATAATTTATTTCAAGTATATTATTAAGTAAACAGAAATAGTTACCTTGCTAACTATCAACACTTGTTAAGAAATGAAATGTTAAGCCTTTTCATTAGAAAAACAAAAATGATTGATTGATTGATTGAGTGGGATTAGCGCCGTTTTGAACAATTTTTCAATCACATCACGGCTGCCAGTTCACCTATTCATGTGTTTCCTAACCTCCTCTCAAAAGTAATCCACACATTATACTTTCTAAGCAACAGGCTATTTTTCCACATAGACTGTCGGCCCATTGGTGAAAGACGAATGACGGTTATCACATTAACATTTGTCAAATGTCGGAAAGAATGTTGGCCAAGCTGGGGTCCGATCTCACGATCCCTGGATTACTTAGCACCGAGTAACGTTGGTGGAATAAAGACCTGATCGTATTCTCCACCTGCTCGGTCTTGTCAGAATCTACACATGTTGACATAATCTTCTAACAAGCTTGTGTAAGTAAAATGAGCAGTCCCGCAAGAAAACCAACATTGCGGACTGCGTAAACCATCGACCGGATCAGCCTAAGCATGCTGTGCAGGCTAACCCGAACAAACAATTTTCACCTCCCGTGGATTTTCTGTTTCAGGAATCATTACTCTATACCTCTATACCCTGGAGACGGAATATGTCGGTCCGGATAAGCCTGCGCAGTCGGTGCAGGCTGATCTGGGTCGATTCATTACGCAGAGTACATAATGTTGGTTTTCTCGCGTGACAGGCTCATATGTGAACAGCGTAGATCTTGGTCAGACTGTGCGGATACAAATACTGATCTGCTCATAAAAGCAAATGAGTACATTTTCTCATGCACTGGCTCATATATGTCTCCAAACTGACTGATGTTTCTCTTACAGGCGTAACGAATATTTGGATATGATTCTTATCAGAGTTATATGTATCTGTATTATATTATCAAATGTCACGTTTCGATAATATCAAATTCAATTCTATGGAGAAAAAAACCCGCCATGCTTTGATATATTCAAATGCCAAGCTTTGATATTTTCAATTGTCCAAAATGAATCCCAACAGTGATACGTATGTACATACTATGATTAATAATATAGAATGCATTGTTTAATATGTAAACTAGAAAATATTGGGCCAAAGGATACTTTCTTACGAGTCAATCTGCAGTGCGCGTTTCGACGCTCGAGACCGGTTTGATGACATTTGGATATATATATATTCAAATTCCATTCAATTGTAAGTGATGAAATTTAAAAAATAAAAAGTTCAAGAATAGATATATTTTAATTGACTCATACAAATACATGTAACAAAATGAATACGTGAACAACAAATAATAATCCGAAATAACTTTGAAGTTTCTTGATTTTGGTAGATTTCAAAAATAGATTATAATAAATAAAGAAGATTTATCCTTTAACTCAAATCCGTTTAGGAGAGTGTGAAATTAACAATTGTTGGAATACATATCTTATTCCAAATTCATACTGTCAATCAACTACATATATTACCTCAAAATCATCTTATTTAGGTGATTTGAAGCTTGTAGTATGTGAGTAATGGGTAAATAGGAATATATACAACTGTTGAGCACTATCAACGATGTAAAGAAAAGTAATGATAACGAGGCTTCGAAAAATATCTCATCGAATGTTGATTAGATTAGATGGTGTGTAACGCAGCTTTCAACACCAGTTATATCACGACGTTTTCTGGGTAAGTTACTAGAACTACTGGTCCTTTTATCCTGACACCAGCCAGTCAGTCGTAATGATATCCCCGCAATCCTGAACGCCAAGCGTAGTTTGCATATTACGACTTATATCCGCGACGTTCCTATTACACCGAAGCGTAGTGTGTATATTACGACTTTTATCCGCGACGTTCCTACTTAACCGAAGCGTAGTTTGTATATTACGACTTATATCCGCGACGTTCCTATTACACCGAAGCGTAGTTTGTATATTACGACTTATATCCGCGACGTTCCTATTACACCGAAGCGTAGTGTGTATATTACGACTTATATCCGCGACGTTCCTACTTAACCGAAGCGTAGTTTGTATATTACGACTTATATCCGCGACGTTCCTATTACACCGAAGCGTAGTGTGTATATTACGACTTATATCCGCGACGTTCCTACTTAACCGAAGCGTAGTTTGTATATTACGACTTATATCCGCGACGTTCCTATTACACCGAAGCGTAGTGTGTATATTACGACTTATATCCGCGACGTTCCTATTACACCGAAGCGTAGTGTGTATATTACGACTTATATCCGCAACGTTCCTACTTAACCGAAGCGTAGTTTGCATTGTGTGTAACGAGATATTCCCGACTTTCTTATTAAACCGAAGTTAGTTTGTATATTACGACTTATATCCGCGACGTTCTTATTACACCGAAGCGTAGTTTGTATATTACGACTTATGTCAGCGACGTTCCTATTAAACCGAAGCTTAGTTTGTATATTACGACTTATATCCGCGACGTTCCTATGAAACCGAAGCGTAGTTTGTATATTACGACTTATATCCGCGACGTTCCTATGAAACCGAAGCGTAGTTTGTATATTACGACTTATATTCCCGACTTTCCTATTAAACCGAAGCTTAGTTTGTATATTACGACTTATATCCGCGACGTTCCTATGAAACCGAAGCTTAGTTTGTATATTACGACTTATATCCGCGACGTTCCTATGAAACCGAAGCGTAGTTTGTATATTACGACTTATATTCCCGACTTTCCTATTAAACCGAAGCTTAGTTTGTATATTACGACTTATATCCGCGACGTTCCTATGAAACCGAAGCGTAGTTTGTATATTACGACTTATATCCGCGACGTTCCTATGAAACCGAAGCGTAGTTTGTATATAACGACTTATATTCCCGACTTTCCTATTAAACCGAAGCTTAGTTTGTATATTACGACTTATATCCGCGACGTTCCTATGAAACCGAAGCGTAGTTTGTATATTACGACTTATATCCGCGACGTTCCTATGAAACCGAAGCTTAGTTTGTATATTACGACTTATATTCCCGACTTTCCTATTAAACCGAAGCTTAGTTTGTATATTACGACTTATATCCGCGACGTTCCTATGAAACCGAAGCGTAGTTTGTATATTACGACTTATATCCGCGACGTTCCTATGAAACCGAAGCGTAGTTTGTATATTACGACTTGTATTACCGACTTTCCTATTAAACCGAAGCTTAGTTTGTATATTACGACTTATATCCGCGACGTTCCTATGAAACCGAAGCGTAGCTAGTATATTAGGACTTATATCCGCGACGTTCCTATTACACCGAATCGTAGTTTGTATATTACGACTTATATCCGCGACGTTCCTATTAAACCGAAGCGTAGTTTGTATATTACGACTTATATCCGCGACGTTCCTATTACACAGAAGCGTAGTTTGTATATTACGACTTATATCCGCGACGTTCCTATTAAACCGAAGCGTAGTTTGTATATTACGACATATCCGCGACGTTCCTATGAAACCGAAGCGTAGTTTGTATATTACGGCTTATATCCACGACGTTCCTATTAAACCGAAGCGTAGTTTGTATATTACTCCTGATATCCGCGACTTTCATATTAAACCGAAGCGTAGTTTGTATAGTACGACTTATATCCGCGATGTTCCAAATCTCCCACGCTATACACTCGGCCATTGCAGATTACTATGTACATGTTATGTACAGAGTTTAAGAAATTAATCGGAATGGAATATTGCATGTAATTCTGCAATGTGGTTTTATAGATTTGTGTTGCAAGGTCATCAAACATTGTCTGTAATTTCAAACAATTAAGATGAACAGTACAAGATTACGCTAAAGTCTATATGATGATGAAGCTTTCCGTCTTTCCAGCTTAGCTGGCTAAGAACAATAGCGACTGCTTCAGCAGCATGCAAAATACAAACTGCAACCCAGGGGTCGTGAATTCGATCCCCGGCTCGGCCATTCTTCCCTATGATTGACAAAATGTGTTGTGACTAGCATCATTCGTCGTTCACCGATGCGCTGAATAGTCTATGTGGGAAGGTAGCCAATTATGTTGGAATATTTTATGAATAACAGCGGTAGCCAGTTATGTTGAAATATTATGTGAATAACAGCTTTGATTTATCAAGGTAGCCAGTTATGTTGGAATATTATGTGAATAACAGCTGTGATTTATCATGGTAGCCAGTTATGTTGAAATATTATGTGAATAACAGCTTTGATTTATCAAGGTAGCCAGTTATGTTGGAATATTATGTGAATAACAGCTGTGATTTATCATGGTAGCCAGTTATGTTGGAATATTATGTGAAAAACAGCTGTGATTTATCCAAGAACCACCCGTAGTGTAAACTAGCCGCCGTGATAAAACTAAAATAGAGTTTAACACGGCGTTAAACTAAAATCAATGGATAAATATGAATTTGAATAAAGATTGCCGTTCTGCTCAACAGCGTTCTTGGAAGCGTTGGTACATGGATACTACTAAAGCTTTAAGGCACGCTCTGTTCAAGTTTTATGACCGGTATTTCACCGTGGACTCGGAATTGCAAATATACTAGGAATTTCCCGTTAACTCGGACTTGGAACTAGCGAATGGACTTGGAATTCCTCATGTACTTGGACTTGTCCATGGACTTTGAATTAACCCTGTACAAGGAATTGTCCATGGCCTTGGAATTGCCCATGTACTAATAATTGCCCCTGGACTTGGAATTTCCCGGTGACTTGGAATTCCCCACGTACATGGAATTGATCCTTGACTTAGAAATTCCCTTGAACTCGAAATTGTGCTTTGAAATGTCACTGGACTTGGAATTGCCAATGTACTTGGAATTCCCTATGTACTTGGAATTCCCTATGTACTTGGAATTTCCCGTGAACTCAAGATTGCCAATGTACAAGGAATTGCCCTTGATCCAGGAATTGCCCCTGAACTTGGAATTGCCCACGTAGTTGGAATTTCCTGTGAACACGAAAGTCCCAATGTACAAGGAATTGCCAATGTGCTTGGAATTGGCGCTGGACGTGGAATTACCCATTTAAAAGGAATTGCCCATGGACTCGGAATTGCCCGTATACCCGGAATTGCTACAGTACTTGGAATTTCCCATGGACTCGGAATTGCACATGAACTTGGAATTGCCCACATAATTGAAATTGCGCATTGAATTGGAATTGCAAATGGACTAGGAATAGTAAAATGGATTAGATATGTCCATGGACAGGAAATTGTCCACTGACTAGAAATTGCCCATATACTTGGAATTGCCAATGTCCTTAGAATTGCCCGTAAACTTGGAATTGCCCATGTATTTTGAATTGCCCATATAATTGGAAATGCGCATTGAATCGGAATTTCAAATAGACTCGGAATGGTCCATAGGTTTGATATGTCATGAGGCCGGTCAGAACCGAGACGGGCGTTCGACCTCTACACCCCAGAGGCCGGTCAAAACCGAAACGGGCGTTCGACCTCTACACCCCAGAGATGGGCGTTCGACCGTTCACTTTAATTATATGTAAACTTACCCGAGAACATTATGGAAATTTCCGTTTTCATCATTTCCGAGTGCAGTGAACCGAGTGACCTATTCAGGTCATACCAAAACAATTTAAGTGTGACCTATTTAGAAAATACGTTTAACATTTTCACGTTACAGCTCCATGTTCGCTGATTGAGTTGTTGTTTGTGGTTTAATGAAGACATATCACCATGTATTTCCTGTCTTTCTCACAACAGTGCTCCAAACAACAGCATTTCCATGCAACTGGCCGCTCTCCAAATAAACTTTTAGCCCATTCTTGGAAGGCTAATCGTCGAAAAGAATGTTGGCAGAGCTGGATTTCGTCTAACTAACAGTTTTAAAAAGGCATACTTACTTTCTGCTAACTGTTGTTATGTATATTGATTATTTTAAAATAAACCTTTATGTGCCTTTAAACACGTTATTTGTTTCTTCCCTCGACCTAGTTCGTTTGAGTCAATCGGACCAAGGCGGCAATTTACGAAAATCTGCCTCTGGAATATTGATATTATAATACTGTGACTATCGTCGATAAAAGACTGACGTAATTACGGTTCCGGTTAACTGTTATTCATTAACTCTTTTTGAAATCGTTTTTACCGCATCACATACAGAAACTATTCCTCTTGTTTACGTAAAACATGGCGGTTGACAGAAGCCTAGCTGAACATAGCCGAGCTGATGCGATTGTCAATGAGTCTGACCAAACGATTCCAATCCGTTTGCTTCATTTATCTACTTATCATAAAGTAATATAACATAACAGTACATGCACTTTAAAGGATCATGGATGTAATTACAACTGATATGTTGACAATTATAAGATGTAGAATATAATGTATCAAATTAGCGTAAACATGCTAATTCTTACATGCGTAATTCACATTCAATAGTTTTCTCCACTAGTGAATATCATATGAGCCCCACAAAGCTAAAATAAATTTTATTGCATCCACGAACATCTCTCGTGAACCAGAGTTCTCACTATCCGCCTTTATCTAGAAGAGTCATAGATGAAAATGCTGACGAACAATTGAAATAGTATAGCCATTGGTTTCATCACAATCTGAGCCGTTCAACGAGAAAACCTACATTGTGGACAATGGTTAAAGTATCGACCAAGATCAGCCCTTGCAGTCCACACATTACGTCTCAGGTTGATAGAGGTATTAAGTAATGATTCCCAAAAAAGAAAATCCACAGAAGGCAAGAAGTGTCTGTCCGGGTTAGCTACATAAAAGGTACCGCCTCAGTGGTGTAGTGGTAGAGCGTCAGCCTCGGGTCCATAGGTCGCGAGTTTTATACCTTGCCGGATCATATTAAATACTTTAAACATTGTAGTAAATGCTTTCTTGCCTTAGCGCTCTGGGTTGTGGGGTTAACATAACACTGATATAAGGAAAAAGTACCAGTAGTACTGGTAACTTTCCCAGGTAACGCCGTGAATCAACTGAATACATGTTGGAAGCGGTTAAAACGCCATGCAAACAAACAATCACATGCTATCAAAAAGGATGAGCGAGAAGACGCGGATTATGTGTAGAAACATGTTTGTTTTTTACTCATATGAGTGAATAGATATATAAGCACGACTTATTAACGGATCAGTCTATTCATTGACGCAGCCTGATCAAATTATTGAATGTTCGCCTTCAAATCGTAACGCGTGTATATCTGTAGAACTACGTTATGGCGAAAAACTTCACGAGTATGCAACTTAATCGCAACTGCCATTTGTGTTTTAAATAGTTGGTAGACAGTTTTGTTTTGGCGTCTCGGTGTTGAATTAGTGTCGTTTTCAACAATATTCAATCATATAACGGCGGCCAGTTCACCTTACCACCACGTGTTTTCCGGTTTTCTCACACCAGTCCTTTACATAACAGTCTTACCAACACGTGTTTCCCGGTTTTCTCACACTAGTCCTTTACATAACAGTCTTACCAACACGTGTTTCCCGGTTTTCTCACACTAGTCCTTTACATAACAGTCTTACCAACACGTGTTTCCCGCTTTTCTCACACTAGTCCTTTACATAACAGTCTTACCAACCAAACTGATGTTGTCCGTCTATATGTTGATAAGACTCAGGTATATGTTTTGATAAACAAATAAGATATGTTATCTTAATATGTTTACGTCAATGTAAAATTTAATATTAACTTGGAGAATCAGAAGATAATTTAAACCGCTTTCAACAATTGTTCAGTTATATTGTGGCGTTTCCTGGATAGATTACCAGTACTTCTGGTCCATTTATCCTGACACCAGCCAGTCAGTCGTAATGCTAACACCGGAACCATAAGCGCAAAAGTAGGAAGCCATTGCTACTACTTTTAAAGTATATGGTATGACCTGGACGGGGGTCGTACCTGCGATCTCCCGCACCCGAGACGGACGCTCTACCACTACACCACCGATGCACAATGGCGCTTTTCAATTTTCGAACAACACATCTTCTTTGAAAACATCATGTCTAATTTTATTCCTGTTAAGCAATTTTAAGCGTCTCCTGCTTCAAAAACCTCTGGCAAAGAAAGTTGGCATAACTGGGCATTTAATTACAGAATAAAAAACATTGTGATTAAGGCGAAATGGCTCATTTCATCTATTCCCACAATTTGTTCTACAATCGTCATGTTTTGTTCTTGGTGTAATGTGTACCTGGTCCTCCAGGGAGTTAAGCAATCGCGGGTCACCCATCCATGCACTAACCGCCATGTACGATGCTTAACTTTGTTAAAAAGCCAATTACTCTACTAACTTCGCTATAAAACCCGGCTTCCACGGCAAGGCAGTTTGTACCCATACCCCATTCGCATTACACTGTTAACAAATTACATCAAATATATTGCTTTAAATTTGGTTCATTTTATTGGAATGACGTAATATATAAGAAATTGTGTTTGTTTATTTCTTGCAATGATGTAACGGCACTAAAAGGGCCTTTTGATGTATTGCCACTCATTATATTTACATCATCATATTCACTTGCAATCTAGGAGTGCATGCTCAAAATTGTCATATTCTTGGTCTATTCTTCTGTGTATCTTCTGTCCAATTCCCACTCTGTGAGATCTTCTCATCTTCTTTGTCTATATAATTTTTTTCTTATCTGTGTCACCCTTTTCTGACCCTTTAGTGCTTTACGCATGCTTGATAATGCGTACATTTGCCAAATGCCCATACTGGACTTATTCTCTGTCAGTGACAGGATTTCTATCCTATATATTTCTTGTACAATCTTTTGGTTAAAGTCAACTCCACATTCATGCCTGTATCATTTTTTACTATTCTGCAGATACTTTAGTTTCTTTTCGAGATCTGTGTCTCGTCTAACACTAAAATTGTCTTTGTCTTTCCGCGTTTGACTTTGTCTGAAAAATTAAGACCATCTTTTGAACTTGTGACAAGTAACAAGTTTTAGCCATCATTGGTCATTTCAGAAATTAAAAAGAAAAACACATTAATACAATCCTTTTATTTTAAGGCAATTTGTATATTTACTTAACTGTTTTCCTGATAAATATTTTAAAGAGTTATTTGATTCAATAAAGATTGACAAAAACTGTTATTTCTTGAAGGAACTGTTAAACTAGGTTGAAAACATTGTGACAAAAGGGTAAACTTCATATGAGCAATTTCTCCTTTTATCACATGATTCTTATGTGGTCTGCATCAGGGAAAGGGATGAAACCAATGTACTTGAATTCAATGAACCAGACATTATTTAACCTCTTCTTTGAAGGCAGTTCTAAGTCTGCTAAAAACTAAAAAGTCTGGAACAAAAGTTGTCATAGTTTGACTATTGGATGTAAAATGTTGATACAGAGTTGAATGCACTCTGAGAAAAGATAAAAATGCTCATAGTGAGCTATTTCCCCCCTTTTCACATTGTTTTCAATAGTATCTGTGGCAAGATTTCGTCTTAATATGCGAAGGGGTAATAAAATGTCCTTTCAATAACATACTGCAAATCCTTCCAATAACGAAAATTTGAGATTAAGTAATAAGTATATAAACATCAGAAGGTTTTCACTTTTTATCTTTAATCTATAACTGTACATCTATGTTAACTATTTGTTTACGTTTTAAGAAATAATTCTAAACAATGATCATTGAAGGTAATATTTGGCTTTATTTTCTCCTTGCAATAACGATTTTCGTACTTGCAATAACAAAAGAGGTCGCTTTTTAAAGGACCGTTATTGGAAGGACCCACACATGTGTTTTAATCAATTTGTCAACTAACAATAAAAGGGAAACAACTATAAGCAAAGTGAATCAGGAAGGGTTGACATTTTCTAACTGTAGCATGATACAAATATTTCTTGCTGGTCAGTGGTATCCTTGCAAAACTGTTACATAAAGGACAACTTTTAAAAATTATGCTATCGGTTACTCACCGACTTCTTCAAATATTTCCCTCCACACAATGTTCATCGTCATGAATCACCCTGACCGCCATCTTTGAAATATTGTTCACTCATTTGAAGAGTCACTTGTTGGTAAATAACCCAAAGGATATGTTCTACACACACTAGTGTTATTTAAAGGACAAAATAATACGGAATCTAGGGACAGACTTCAAACATATTTTTGTTTAGCTAATGCTGATAATTTCAGTCATAATGGATAGTAAAACGCTTTATAACATGTGGTAAATAGCTGTGAAGAAGATATTTCATCTCAGACTAGTTCATACATTTAATAATAAAGTCTTGAATGCAAAATTTCAATTTGGGGACAAGCAAAAATACATATTTTTTGGTATTACAACAGGTCAAATGCATATTTTTTCTCTGTATATGATTAGTAAAACTTGTTTATTTTATAAGATTCAATGCTTATGACATATTCCTGTTTAAGTTTTTACTAAATATATTGCGGATTTTGAGAAAAATGCCAAGGACAGCTTTTCGGGCGAAATTTGATATTGGCGCATATGTATTTAAAACATTGCGGCAAAAGAAGAAATTGCTCATGGTGAACAATTGCATGTTTTAAAGAGACTTCTGTAGAAAATGCGTCAAATTATATATGCAAAGTCGGAAAGGGTTTACCCAATACAGAACGGATCAAACGTAACGTGTTCTAGCTTTGATAAATACTTGATTGAATAATAAGTAAGAATGTAGGTTACTAGTTTATTATAATTACATATAATTTATTATAATTACATCAGAACATCAAACGTTATCTTTTCAAGAGGAAGAAAAATATCAAACATATTTTGAACTAGCTGTTTAAATGTATCAAAATAAAGTATTTAAAAGTAATACACATTCCTCTGAAAAAAGTTTGTATTTTGACCAAACTAAACATATGTGTACAATGGCAATGACCCAACTACCAACTGTAAATACTTGAAACCATTTAAGATGTGTTGGCAAACAGTGTATAGTCCGATCAGATGCGCTGATTGATATGCATCTGCACTGATCGGATATGACTTACTGTTGGCATTGGCAGGACGCCGCCCAATATGTTAAATCGACTATAAAGATACATGTATGTCTGTGTATTCATATTACCTCATTTTAATGTATAATGTTTGCTGACATATATTCATCTTTAAAATGATTCAATACTATTCAATAATAGGTCACATGCCCACTATTAGCATATATAAAAGTGTATTTTAATGTCAGATTTTTACATTGATGTGTGCTGCTAGTTTATCAAGAAAATATGTCAAATCTCGGCAATTTCATGCATCGCGTTTGCATCCAATTTCAATCTAAAAAACCCTATTAAACTTTTAAGATAACAATACACATAAATCATCAAACTCATCAAAGTTCTAAGATATCCAATACATGACATGTCAATAAACTTCTTCCAATAACGAACATCGCATTACATTAAAATATTCCGAATGTTTGTTTGTAAATTATTTTACGCCGCTTTCAACAATTATTAAATTATATTCCGGCGTTTCCTGTTTCAGTTACTTGTACTGTAACTTGTACTGCTAGTTAATCTATCCTGATACACGCGAGTATGTCGTAATGCAAACCTACGCATCGAGGAGGGAAATATATTGCTTTAAGTTATGTAAGGTATTTGATATGACCCTGCCATGGATCTTACCCGCAAGCTCCCGCACCGGATGCGAACACTCTGCCACAATCTCCTTGGTGGTTTTTTTCCTGGATCTACATTTGCTACACATGCCTTATGCTTGGTTTTATTGAAGATAGATTAACCCGGTGTCTTGTTACATGTAATATATATCCCATAGTTCCTGTAGTAAAATTCATAAAAATACAGTCAGTCTGGTAAACACACATATATATACTACACAGGTTGCTTTGGTTGATCATGATCTACAATCATAAGCACATTGTTTGATAATCATACCCGGAGTTGTTTGAAGGTTGATCAAGAAGTAAACTTGCCGAAACCCCCTACATAACTATTCCTGGAGTCGAGTGTGGTTTTTGGTCAGGTTCTGTGATGTGTTATTTCCTCTGTTGAATGCATCACTCAATTCACTCAAAATGATAGTCGCGTTCTGTGATGTGTTAATTCCTCTATTGAATACATCACTCAAAATGAAAGTCGCGTTCTGTGATGTGTTAATTTCCTCTATTGAACGAATCACTCAAAATGATAGTTGCGTTCTGTGATGTGTTATTTCCTCTATTGAATGCATCACTCAAAATGTTAGTCGCGTTCTGAGATGTGTTAATTCCTCTATTGAATGCATCACTCAAAATTATAGTCGCGTTCTGAGATGTGTTAATTCCTCTATTGAATGAATCACTCAAAATGATAGTCGCGTTCTGTGATGTGTTAATTTCCTCTATTGAACGAATCACTCAAAATGATAGTTGCGTTCTGTGATGTGTTAATTCCTCTATTGAATGCATCACTCAAAATGTTAGTCGCGTTCTGAGATGTGTTAATTCCTCTATTGAATGCATCACTCAAAATTATAGTCGCGTTCTGAGATGTGTTAATTCCTCTATTGAATGAATCACTCAAAATGATAGTCGCGTTCTGTGATGTGTTAATTCCTCTATTGAATACATCACTCAAAATGAAAGTCGCGTTCTGTGATGTGTTAATTCCTCTATTGAATGCATCACTCAAAATGAAAGTCGCGTTCTGTGATGTGTTAATTCCTCTATTGAATGCATCACTCAAAATGAAAGTCGCGTTCTGAGATGTGTTAATTCCTCTATTGAATACATCCCTCAAAATTATAGTCGGATTTTGTGATGTGTTAATTCCTCTGTTGAATACATCAATCAACTCACTCAAAATGATAGTTGCGTTATGTGATGTGTTAATTCCTCTATTGAATGAATCACTCAAAATGATAGTCGCGTTCTGTGATGTGTTAATTTCTCTATTGAATATATCACTCAAAATGATAGTTGTGTTCTGTGATGTGGATGTGTTAATTCCTCTATTGAATGCATCACTCAAAATGATAGTCGCGTTCTGTGATGTGTTAATTCCTCTATTGAATGCATCACTCAAAATTATAGTCGGATTCTGTGATATTTTATTTGATCCGATGAATGCATCACTCAAAATGATGGTCGGGCTTTCTGATATTTTATTTAATCTGTTGTATATAAATGTATATCACTCTATTTGAGAGTCGGTTATTTTTTGTGCTGAATACATCACTCTATTTTAGAGGCGGGCTATGTGTTGTGTTATTTTTTATGTTAAATACAATACTCTATTTGAGATTCAGGTATTCTGATATTTTATTATATTTGTTAATTACATCACTTAATTTGAGAATGGTTTCTGTGATGTGTAATTTTTCTCAGTTGACTAAATAACTTTATTTGGTAAAACGACAATGACTTGCTTACAGGATGCGCTGGTTGATCTGGATGTTCACTCACTCACATTTCTCGGGGCTTGGATTTCCTTGAATTGAACGCATCATATTCAGAGCCGGTATCTGTGATATATTAATGTTTCTGTTGAATACACTTGATAAAGGGACAATGTGTTGGTTGCAGGTTGATCTGGATCTACACTTGTCGCTAGTATTATTTTGTTCTGGAACACTTAGAGTCAGCTCTTTTATATGTGTCTGCGTCGTATAAATCACTCTATCTGATACATAGAAACTGATTCGTAATAATGAGTAATATACAGTTTGTTATCTCTTTCACAATATATAAATGCATATGGTTCATTCATCACCGGTGTTCCGTCGTGTAATATTCGTATGGTTGTACACTGTGGTGATATAATATGAATAATGTTTGATATGTTGTATAATTCACTCTATCTGATAAACAGAAATTACACGTTCCCAAAAATGACTAATATAAAGTCTGTTTTCTCTTTCACAATATATAACTGCATAAGGAAGTTTCATTCCCGGTGTTCCGTCTTGTACTACTCGTATGGTTGTACACGGTGGTGATATAATATGAATAATGTTTGATATGTTGTATAATTCACTCTATCTGATAAACAGAAATTACACGTTCCCAAAAATGACTAATGTAAAGTCTGTTTTCTCTTTCACAATATATAATTGCGTAAGGAAGTTTCATTCCCGGTGTTCCGTCTTGTATTACTCGTATGGTTGTACACTGTGGTGATATAATATGAATAATATTTGAGCCGTACCCAGCTATATAAATATTATCTTCTCTATCTACTGCCACACCGTATGGAGACACCAGTTTATCATGTGTATATACATATTGTACATTGCCGTCTAGATCCATACTCGTTACACTGTGGTTACCATAATCTGATACGTAAAGCGTGCTCTGATCGATACTCAGTACAATATATTGGGGCGTTTTAAACATTGTTTGTCCTCTGATATCTGTTGTTATTGTTTTCAATATTTTCCCACCTAAATCAATGATTTTTACGCAGCCAGGATTTACGAAAGAACAAATAAATGTTTTGTTTGTATAAACAATACCACGACTCTCACCACCAATATCCACTTCTTTTATTACAGACAATGTCTTACCAACCTTTATGAATACGAGTTTATTGTCACATGTAACGACGATCTGATCTTGTTCTACACGCGTTATATCCCATGGCTTTGTAGGTAGTTTTATACAGGATATCACCTTGTTAGTGTTAACGTCAACAACCTTTACACTGGAGTTAGTATAATCAACCAAAGCCAGCATGTTGTTGTCTAACATCACTCCCCCTGTAATCGAGCAGCGGATATAACGATCTGTAGAATGTTGAATATCGATTTCACCAACATATCTTAATGACACCGACTTACTTGGTGCAGATGTCTTCACCTTTCTCTCAATCTTTGTTTTGCCTTCTTTTTTCATTTTATTTTCCAAATTGCCAAGACTTTTTACTGCTTTGAGGGACTGTATTATTGTCTCATTCGGCCGAAACATATAGTCTCTTATTGTACATTGGTTATTTAACTCTTTCGTCAAGCTTTCAAATTGTTTTATTTGAGTATGCCCCTTTTTAGCAGAGATCACCAATTGGCGTTGTTGTTTGTATTTATTCTGTTTTTCAATATTACTGGACATCTCGTTAAGGTCAGCAATAATCGCATCACACGTTGTAGACGCTGATACAGTCGATTTGATATCCTTGTCCCTTAGGGTCTGGGCCTCTATCAAGGTACTTTGTTTGAGGGAATCTAAAATCTGGTTTATCTCAGTCCTGAATTTCTTTACTTCAACAACAAACGTCATGTAGATATGCCCCACGTCATCCCTTTTCCTCAATGCAATTGTCCTCGTAGTTTGCAGTAGTTGAGATAGATCGGCTATTGCGCTCATCAGAGATGTATACTCTTTACTTGTTGCGTATTCTATAGCAATATCGTCAATATACTCTACATTACACTGTTTGTGTTCTATAGTGGCACAAACAGAACAGCAGCAATCCTCGTGAATTTTACAATAGTATTCTACGAATTTCCCTTCATGTTTAGTACACATACTTTCCTTCGATGACGAACAATTCTGTTTTGGCATACTGTCTCGGTCTAACAATGGATGGTGTTTAGACAGTTTGCTTCTTCTGTGCACTTTCGAACAGGTATTACAAAAGAACTCGTTACAAACTGTACAATAAAATACGGCATTTTCTTCTTCATCATCGCCTTTACAAGGGTCACAGAGAATACCAGTACTCAGGTCATCGCTCCCTCCCTGTCTTCTACCTGATACCTCCATATCTGGCAAGAATTACTGAAATATATAAAAAGTTCAGTTTATCACGACAAGCATGAAACCTTCGGATGTCATAGCTCTCAAACGTTTTCTAATCTAAACTAGTCAAGTACACTGCACGAAAATTGTGATTTAATTTAGAAGGAAATTTACTCTTTAATTAAATCCCAATTTTCGTGCAGTGGTATTTATGGCGGAACGAACGACTTCTGTAATTTAAAGATGAACATCTCATGTAATACTTGTAAATATGTGTCAAATATAGGCAATGGGTTATTGATGAACAATAAAGTGTCAATTTATTGCATTTATAAGTTTCTATTTCGTCTCTTGTCTCATCTGTTTGAAGCAGTTGTAAATATATTGCAAATGGTTCAAATTAAATTCGAAATTATATTTTTATACTTTTAAAATGTTGAATTAAACATATAAACTGCTATGAAGTTTGTTTAAGGAGTTACTCTTAATCTAATGTCATAGTGACTGTGAAAAGCTTCATTCGGGTCTGTTTTGTTGAGTACTGGTGAGAGAAAGCCAGGAAACGCATGAGTAGGTTTACTTAACGCCGTGATATTACTATAAAACGGCGTTTAACTCTGATCAATGAATCTATGTAAATGATATTGAATTACATAAAATGTAAGGCATTGTTTTAACGTAGGAATTACATATAATTTGAGAATATATGGCATGTTTTTTTCTAAAAGAAAAATGAAACATCCAACTTTGTTTTAAAGTAATGAAGATGTTGAAGCGAATATGACACTACTACCTATTTGAGCGCATTGAATACTCGTAGGTAATTGTGATAGATTATACGCATACGTTACCACTATCGACATACACAATGTTACTCTGTATGTACTTATGTAAAATAATACGCGTACGTTACCCCTATAAACACACATACTGACACAATCTTACTCCCATTTAGGTACTTATGAAATGTTATACGCGTACGTTATCCCTATAAACAAACACTTACAGACACAGTCTTACTTCCTCTTTATGTACTTCTGAAAGATTATACGCGTAAGTTACCACTATAAACACACACATACAGACACAGTTTTACTTCCTCTGTATGTACTTATGTAAGATAATACGCGTACGTTACCACTATAAACACACATACTGACACAATCTTACTCCCATTTAGGTACTTATGAAATATTATACGCGTACGTTACCACAATAAGCACGCACTTACAGACACAGTCTTACTCCCATTTAGGTACTTCTGAAATATTATACGCGTACGTTACCCCTATTAACACACATACAGACACAGTCTTACTTCCTCTTAAGGTATTTCTGAACGATTATACGCGTACGTTACCACTATAAGCACACACATACAGACACCCCGTTAACCTATAAACACACATACAAAGTCTTACTTCCTATTTATGTACTTCTGATTATACGTGTACGTTACCACTATACACACACACATACAGACACAGTTTTAATTCCTCTTTAGGTACTTCTGAAAGATAATACGCGTACGTTACGACTATCAACACACACATAAAGACACAGTTTTACTTCCTCTTTAGGTACTTCTGACAGATTATACGCGTACGTTACAACTATAAACACACAGATAAAACACATTCTTACTTCCTATCTAGGTACTTCTGAAAGATTATACGCGTACGTTACCACTTTAAACACGCATACAGACAGAATCTTACTTCCTCTTTAAGTACTTCTGAACTATTATAAACGTAGATTACCACCATAAACACACACATACAGACACAGTCTTACTTCCTCTGTAGGTACTTATGAACGATTATACGCGGACGTTACTACTATAAACACACATACATACACAGTCTACTTCCTCTTAAGATATTTCTGAAATATTATACGCGTACGTTACCACTATAAACAGCACATACAGACACAATTTTTCCTTCTTCTTTTTGTACTTCTGAATGATGATACGCGTACGTTGTCACTATAAACACATACATACAGATACAGTCTTACTTCCTATTTAGGTACTTCTGAAAGATTATACGCGTTCGTTACCATTATAAACTCGCATACAGACACAATCTTATTTCATCTTTATGTACTACTGAACGATAATGAGCGTAAGTAACCACTATAAACACACACATACAGACACCGTCTTACTTCCCCTTAAGGTACTTCTGAAAGATCATACGCGCGCGTTACCACTATAAAAACACATACAGACACAGTCTTACTTCCTCTTAAGGCACTTCTGAAATATTATACGCGTGCGTTACCACTATAAAAACACATACAGACACATTATTACTTCCTATCTAGGTACCTTTTAATGATTATACGCGTACGTTACCACTTTAAACACGCATACAGACAGAATCTTACTTCCTCTTTAAGTACTTCTGACAAATTATACGCGTACATTAACACTATAAACACACACATACAGACACAGCCTTACTTCCATTGTAGTTACTTCTGAACGATTATACGCATACGTTACTACTATAAACACACATACATACACAGTCTACTTCCTCTTAAGATATTTCTGAAATATTAAACGCGTAGGTTACCACTATAAACAGCACATACAGACACAGTTTTCTTCCTTTTTAGGTACTTCTGAAAGATAATACGCGTACGTCGCCACATTACACATACATACAGATACCGGCCGGGTAGCTCAATTGGTAGCGTATCTGACTCGTGATCTGGATGTCACGGGTTCGATACCCGGTTGCGGCGACATTCTTTCGGGCGATTTTTCCATCGCCTCTCACCTCTGATCTATGTGAGAAATTAATCAGTGGCTTCGAAAGAATGTTGTGTAAGTACTGGTGTAGGAAAGCCAGGAAAACATGGGTAGGTGCACTGACCGACGTGATATGACCAAAGCTGTTGAAAGCGGCGTTAAACTCCAAATAAACAAACCTATTTAGGTACTTCTGAAAGATTATACGCGTTAGTTACCACTATAAACACGCATACAGACACAATCTTACTTCATCTTTATGTACTTCTGAACGATAATAAGCGTACGTAACCACTATAAACACACACATACATACACCGTCTTACTTCCTCTTAAGGTACTTCTGAAAGATTATACGCGTGCGTTACCACTATAAACACGCATACATACACAGTCTTACTTTCTATTTAGGTACCTCTGAAAGATAATACGCGTACGTTACCACTGTAAACACACACATACAGACTGAGTCTTACTTCCTCTTTAGGTACTTCTGAAAGATTATACGCGTACGTTACTACTATAAACACACACATACAGACCCAGTCTTTCTTCCTATTTAGGTACTTCTGAAAGATTATACGCTTACGTTAGCACTATAAACACACGCATACAGACACAATATTACTTTCTCTTTAAGTACTTCTGAACGATTCTACGCGTACATTACCACTATAAACACACACATACAGACACAGTCTTACTTCCTCTGTATGAACATCTGAAAGATTATACGCGTACGTTACCACTATAAACACACACATACAGACACAGTCTTACTTCCTATTTAGGTACTTCTGAAAGATTATACTCTTACGTTATCACTATAAACACACACATACAGACGCATTCTTTCTTCCTCTGTATGTACTTCTGAAAGATTATACGCGTACGTTACCACTATAAACACACACATACAGACACAGTCTTACTTCCTCTGTAGGTACTTCTGAAAGATTATACGCGTACGTTACCACTATAAACACACACATACAGACAAAGTCTTACTTCCTATTTAGGTACTTCTGAAAGATTATACGCGTACGTCGGAAAGAATGAAAGAGCGAGTCGGAACAAACTCATGATCGCTGGCTCAACAGATCTCGTCGTTACCAGAGAGTACAAACCCAATTACCCCGAATATTTACACATATTGGTCGTGTTACGCAATCACCGACCTTCGGAGTTATTGACAAAGATATGTGATGTAGGAATTATCCTGTTCTGACTGCGCAGAAATGCAGACTGATTTGGATCGTTCAAGTTCGCGAAACTTCGAAGTTCGGTTATCGTATGACGTGGTCAATATTATAGTTTAAAACCGTCAAGTACGAACAAGATGATACGATTATGGATTGTCATGATTAAATATACATATTCGTTATTTATAAATGTGTGTTAAAGTCGCGATCCACAGATAAAGAGTTATTTCAGATACCTAAAGGGTAAAGTTAAACGTAAAGGTTTATGGCCTGGACTATGCGTTAAACATAAATTGTTCCGTATTTCAAGTTACCAACAATGATTGATTCGAACTGGTTTATCTAACGCACGTTTCCTGACTTTTCCTAAAACTACCTCGTAACACATTCTTTTCAGCCAACATCAAGAAAATATATGTCAATATTTTAAAACAATAAGTATTTACGTCACATGGATTATCAGATTGAAATACATATTTGATCTTTACTGTGATTCTTAGTTCTTTATTGTATATGCACAAGGGTTCTTGCGGGTTTCCTACGACCCACTGCCTCCTTGAATTATGTATACATAC
This sequence comes from Serripes groenlandicus, assembly GCA_031761405.1. Taxonomy (NCBI): domain Eukaryota; kingdom Metazoa; phylum Mollusca; class Bivalvia; order Cardiida; family Cardiidae; genus Serripes; species Serripes groenlandicus. Next base: position 1,780,229 of record JASEVX010000028.1, read on the forward strand.
TGTTAATATATGGTCGTACAGATCATAGCCAAATCTTTGATTGTGCAACATATCTTTTGATACAAGTAAAACAAACAGGGATACTTAAAATAACGTTAATTACAAACTAATTGCAATGTCACAGCCAGACTTATTTCTTAGTATTTCTATTGTTCACTTTTTACTACCAGTACTCGCGCCATTTGTGCGAGAAAAATAGCAGAACCGGGGACCTTCAGTTTGGGAGGCCGACGTTCTACCACTAAAGCACTGTGTTTAAAAAGCACAAAATACGAGTAGGTTATACAATTTTATGTGAAAGAAGTTAACAGGCTATGTCTACAAGTTTACTTCTATAAGTGTGCATGAATGAATAAATCGGTTTTGATATTTCCAATTAGATCTATTTGAGTTTATTAACCCTTTCAAACATTCAGCAAATATAAAGCAGACAACGTTGAAAACGTTTATCAAACATATGGAAACCCTGATTAAATGAAAGATCAATTAGTTAATGAAGTATAATACACTGAGGAAAACGGATAACGTGCTCTTTATACACAATATTCTCCTATTGTCAAATGTTTTAAAAAGATTTCTGATGCAGTGGCGTCACAAAGCGTCTGTATGTGGGAAATAGTTGATTATATAGCGAAGTAAAAGACACGAGGTATTAATGTTTAAATGAATATAATACTAACGAAGCAACACCCATGGGGAAAAGTAAAAACCTGACTTTTGTGAAAAGTATAGGTACAGATCGGCTGAAGTATACCCACAGCGTCTTTTACTGTTCATTATTGACTTACAAAGGTTCGTTAAAGAAATCGGTGAAAGTATGAAGATTCTGATAAGACTTAGCAGATGGCCAAACTAATCTCAACCTACACCGGTTCGAAATGCCAACTTGTATATTTACCCATGGACGGGCTGAAATATACAATGGTTAATTGAGAAGCACAAACCGATAATATTCAATTGTTTTGTCTTTGTTTACAGATTGAAAGGTAATGGTACGGTCCTATTATTAGGTTTGTTTAGTTTGATTGGGATTTAACGCCGTTTTTAGCAAGGGGCTCGTTAGAGCCAATTGCTATAGTAGCAAACGACGCATCATTTTGAGACTGGAATCTAGACAGGCGTTTTACGATATCGGCATTGAATTACTTCACATCTGTCTTTCTACATCAGCTCTCCGTTTCTGAACACCATCTCGACTTCATATAGATGTATTGGTGATTGCAGATCGTACATAATGTCAATGAAAGTGGATGATTTGTGGAATATTTTGTTGAAAATGAAATGACTGTTGCCAGCTAATGTCCATGTTGGTCATCTTGTACCGCCGATAGTTCCTGTCTAAAAATCAAAATGCGGTAACTTGTTAACATATGAAGCCGAAACTTGATTTGATTCGACATCACTAACCCAAAAGGAATAACTCGAAAGAAATGTTTTGTTAAAATATATGAATTACATGATTAATAATTAAAATGTATTTCTACGCTTTCAACTTACATGATCGCGCGTAAAGTTCATTGGTAATTCCTAAATATTGTAAATCGAGTGGAGTAAAGGCAACTTTTCGATTCCGACTCAAACACAAATTAAGATAAATGAGTCCCAATGATAACATATATACTTAAACATTCAAAATATATAAATGATAATAAAATAAACAGTTGACAAAATATAACATATATACGATAAATGTGCAAGTGAGCCTAGGCGTCGTAATTTCCAAAAATCCTTTCGAATAAAATGTATTATCAGCGGAACGATAATCAAGAATACTAGAGTATTTCATTTTAGATTCCTAGGTAAATACATCAAATTCTGAACCAAAATTAACCTGAACAACCCCAGCAGACGGAATAAGATAGTCAAGTCCCAGTTATAAAACAAATGATTTAAATGACATTTGTTTTTTATCAAGATAAAACGTTTCAATACTAAATATTTCGCTAACTCGTGTATTGGTTTATAATTATGTTATAAATGAATTACATCGAACTGGCCGCGTAACGTAGCGGTTAGCATGTTTGGCCGTGAAGCGGGACATTTGAGTTCGATTCCCGCTCTGGGCAGATACTTTTTTTTTCTTAGAAAAATATGATATTTTTTGTCTTATAAATTGCAGATATCAGTGGTGTAATTGTCATTTAACACCGCTGCAATAAACTCTTTCAAACTGGTGAATTCAAAGGCAATGCATTTAAAACTATTCACCTATGCGTTGTGAAACACTAAGCAATGATTAAATCGTGTGTATGATGTTTTACGTCGCTTTTAACAATATTTCAGTCATTGCACGCTGAAGAAAATGTAGATAACACAGGATTTTATTTCTGCTTTGAAAGTAAAATTGGACTCTCAATATAATTATCATTGTTAGGTTATTGTGATTTTAATATGAAATGTATATGTGTTAATTGCATTAAAAAAAGACACGGCTAAAAATCCATTGTAAACCAGGAGGTGTGCTAAGCAGAAACTATCCAGATAGCAGATGCGCATGTGTATGCCAACTTTGAGTATATCGATAGACCATCATACTGTGTTTACAGTGTTTTGCTTTACTCCTTTATCATTTAATATATGGATATAAAGTGCTAACTAACAAATTGCTAGTGTAAAGTGGTCAAGTTAGACTTTTGGGATCGGTAAATCCATGTCCAAATGTTATCTGCAGTTAGCCCCTTGCTGTAAGCACTTTCAGTGCTTTGATTATTAGGGGTTTGCAAATTGTTAGTTATATCACGGCGACAGAACACTTATCCATACGTCCTGTGTAACAAGCGAAGCCCAAGTAGCCTAGTCATTCGTGGGCTGTCAATCTCGTAACTGTGAGTTCGAATTCGAAGCTGCCATTATTATCTTTGACGTTCGCAAAAGGGAAATGAGAAAATATTAGTGTGTTGAGTACTGTAATGTAATCCTCCAATATTTTTATCGGTAAGGATAGCTGGTGAAGTACCGAATGGGGATGATAGGTTGATTGGTGGGTGGTTTAACGTGGCTTTGAGCAAGTGTGTTGTTCTTTCGATGGACGACGAATGGCGGGTGCAAGTTGGCCGAGCTGGAGATATAAATCATAACCCTTTGATAAGCAGCGCGCGCGCTATTGAAAAACCATCCCGTATGCAAATGGAATAGAATAGTGTTGGTTCTTTGCTCCTTTACAGTTATATTAATCGGAACGAATGCTTGCCGAGTCGGGATTCGAATCAACAATCCAAGGCTCGACATACTTTGTTGTTGCCAACAACCAGCAAGGTTGAACCAAAGACTGAAATGTAATTTACCCAAAATAATCACACACTTGTGTACGTCACGTGATCACCGACCTTCCAAGGTTTGGGCAAATAAAGCATTTGAAATTATTTCCATCGGTAGATTAGAACTAAATATAAGGGTTCCTAATACCTCTTTGGCTGAAATGTGTTACTAAAAGAAACCATTAGCTTTATCAGTAACATGTGCAAACGTCAAACATTAATGGCAGTTGCTATGTTGATGGTATTTGCTATGTTAATGGTTTTGGCTATGCTTATTGTATCAGTTATGTTCATGGTATTTGATATGTTGATGTCATTGCCTATGTTAGTTGTATTAGTTACGTAAATGACAATGGCTTTGCTACATGTGTTGGCTATAATTATGGATGTTTACAAAATATGTACGGGACCAGTTAAAAGACAGAAACAGATTATGATTGATTTGGCAAGATATGCAATATTATATTATGTCGTCATTATATGATGCTATAGTGAACGACAGAAAACACATTTACATATGTCCTCATGAATACGTGTTAAAGCAGAACAGATCGATACCTTTAATTAAGCGTGTTATATAGGCTTACATGATTGAGTGCCTTATGTTAGGTTATACGCGCACGGTACCATTAGAAACATGTAAATACAACTTTACTTCATCTTTATGAAAGGGTTGGATACGTAATAAGGCCTTTGAAACAAATTTGAAAAAAAGCATTTCAAGAGTGTATTGACTGTACAGTGAATGGATCTCGTAAAGAAGTTGACGTTTACGTATGAGTCACGCCCCGTCAAAACAAGTCTGTCCTTCTATTGTGTTAACGTTTATTTCTTACAGTATGATATAACAAGAAGACCATACTGTTTCCTATATCAAAGATCACAGACATGTATGATGATTGACTTATAATGTTTACTTCATAACAACTATACTTTTCGAAGATCACTGACATGTATGATGATTAACTTACAGCGTTTACTTGTTAAAAGCTATGCTTTGAGTGCATACTGTTTCTTATATCACCAATCACATACATAGTGTATCATGATTAAGCAACAACGCGTGCTCGTTAAATGGTTTACTTTTATTGCATACTGTTCCAACATCACCAATCGTAGACAGGATGTATGATGATTAACTTATAACGAGTGCTCGTTACAGTGTATGCTTAGATTACATACTGTTCCCAAATCACCGATCACAGACAGTAAGTATGATGACTAACTTATAACGAGTGCTCATTAAAGGGTATGCATAGATTACATACTGTTCCCAAATCACCGATCACAGACAGTAAGTATGATGATTAAATTATAGCGAGTGCTCATTAAAGGGTATGCTTAGATTACATACTGTTCCCAAATAACCGATCACAGACAGTAATTATGATGATTAAATTATAACGAGTGCTCATTAAAGGGTATGCTTAGATTACATACTGTTCCCAAATCACCGATCACAGACAGGATGTATGATGATTAACTTAAAACGAGTGCTCATTAAAAGGTATGCTTAGATTACATACATTTCCCAAATCACCGATCACAGACAGTAAGTATGATGATTAACTTATAACGAGTGCTCGTTAAAGGGTATGCTTAGATTACATACTGTTCCCAAATCACCGATCACAGACAGGATGTATGATGATTCACTTACAACGAGTGCTCGTTAAAGTATATGCTATGATTGGAGGATTTGGTTGACAACCTTTATATAATGTTTCTGTTAGGCAAATTGATTGCACAAAATGACATAGCAAATTGTTTTTTCTTAAAATGCGAAATGTGTCAAGTACACCTCCTACATATTTAACTGTCGCTGCCTCATGACTCTTTATTTCCATGTAGCCTGAGCTTGTTTGATTTTCATCTGAAGACTGTTCAAAGTGCAGGAGAAGTGGGAACATTGTACACACACAAAACAAGAACATAGCGGACGATACACATCCACTCTCAGGGTTATTTTGTACAGACGTATGATAGTTCCTGTGACCTTAACCATACAACTTTTTTTTCCTTGAAACATAATAAAACGCATCGAGGCTCACACCGAACATTTGTATGAAATATGAATGAATTTTGCCCAGAAATGAAAGTTCTAGAGCGAAATAACATTGTTTCAGATAGAGATATTATAGTGACCTTGACCTTGACACTCAAACCAATCGAATGTCCCACTATACTGAACCTGTGTATTAAGTATTACGACATTCCTTCCAAAAATGTAATTTCTAGAGGAATGATCCTGTTAAAACGCAAACCCGTCCAAGCTCTATTGATACTGAACCTGTGCATGTGATGTACATATGAAAGTGTTAGAGCAATGACGTAATTTTATATAAAGGTATTATAGTCACTGTGACCTTAACATTCGACCTAGGTTGTTGAAACGCGAAATATAACTAGAGGCAATGCTAGTGACCATATCTGTTAAGTTATCGCGAGGGGATAATAATCCACACGTCGTTCTTTACACTGATAAACATACTAAACCTTTCCTACACTAGCAATATTTTACTCCATTAGCTGGTTAGACAACAGTATTAAGATACATCGACTTGAATACTAGATAACCTTTTACCCTTTTTATGCAGGTGGACTGGGTTTTTTATTGGTGTTTTTCACTGTTTTCAACATTATTTCGGTTATATCACGGCGACAGGTCACTTATTCATGATCCCAGGGTAAACAAACCAGTTATAGGTAAAGCGCTTTGTTAAAGGACATTCCACCATGTCGACAGCGACAGGGGATCGAAACCGGGACGCCTGGTTCGAACATGGCAACCTGTGGTCGACCTGGTAATTTAATCTACACTAGTTGAATTACCGTAGAAAAACTATAACATATTGTATTTTTCTGGGAATTATGTAGACACTTGTTTCAATTTATAGAACTATTTGATGTTTAACTGTTAACAATTAAAATGTTAAAACCTGATGATAAATAATCAATAAAGTGTATCGGAACCTTATTGTGTTCATATACAGATTTGTAAAGCATAGCATATGTTTAATGAGATACGAATAAACAACGATAGGATGACGATCATGACTACTAATTATTATATTGCATGTAGTATACTATAGCAATAGATAACGAGACATGTGTGTTCTTTAAGCAAAAACGCGTAGCACGGCTATTTTTCAAACAAATGGGTCAAAAGCATTATTTTTTATAGTTTTACAATATAAATCAGCTGTATTCAATAATTTTCGTTTCATTTATAGAATTTTTTTATAATTTTGAATAAAACATATTTACAGCAGAACATTTTGAAAACTTCTATGCAGAACAAAAATTATGATATAAAATGTCTGTAACAGTGGATTTACTTACAAATTTATTCAAAACATTGCGGCAAAAGAAGAAATTTCTCATCATGAACAAGTTCATGTTGTGAAGAGTCGTCTGTAGGTAATGCGTCATATTACGTCTGCAAAGTGGGAAATGGTTTAACCGCAACTTTAAGTATCAAGGGTAACGTGTTATAGGTCTGATAAATACTAAATTGAATAATAAGTAAGACGGTATGTAAATTGTTTATTATGAGGTTTAACCTTAATAAGGGGAAATTTCCTATATTCAGTATGGAAAAAAATGGGTTCAAAGATACAACGGCCCAGCTCATGAAATCCAAATGAAATTACATAGGACAAAGCAGGGAAACATGGCCGACATTTATTCATATCCGGCCGACGTCACATCCGTCCAAATCAAGCTGGTTCCCGAGATAACGGCAATAACTTTTTAGTTTACGGTAAAGGCTGATAACCAGAACCTATCGGCTACGATTCCCTTTGTTTTAGGTAAGAATTTGTATCCATCTCGTTTTCGTAACATATATTAACACAGACAATATCATTTTGGCGTTCTTGTAGGTAAGATCTAGCTGTATTGTAAATTTGAATGTTTTGCATTCATTGACGGATGTTCCTGTCCACGGGATAACTGCTCTACGTGGTAAATTTGCTTCACTAGATCAATGGCAATGCTTCACAGACCTACTCAAGTCGTCAGTCCTTCTGACAAAACTCCTTTGGACGGTCAAAAATCGATGCAAAAATTGAATGAACATACAACCTGTGACCCAAATCAGAGACATGTATTCATAACTAAACTAAACTAAACACTAAAACAATGTTCATGTGTGTGACAGGCAACAAATATAAGATGAAAGGTGGGATATTTTGCCATTAAACTGCCAAAAGTTTCTTTTAAATTCTCAATTCCTTTATTCTAGCTATCACTATTTGTTTCGTTAGTGATCCGAAACTCCCACGCTTACTGTATGATGTAAGAAATAAATATGACCCTAAGTCCCTATGCATAAATATCACAAAAATAGCACATAAGAGAGTAAATCTATTTTTAGAAGTGTTCTTCGAAGGTCTCGAGTGCAGATTGTTTACACATTTAATGACGTAATATCTTACGTGTCTACTGCATGGCATCCACTTCATTTTTTAGTGGTGAACACACTTTTTATCTCCTATGTAGGAGTTATTCTTTTTTATAGAACATTATGAATTGGCATCAGGATGCTTCCGTATTTGCAATGTGGACGGAATATTTAAGACTAATGGCTAATCAGTTAAAACTAACAGCTTTTAAGGCTAAAAGAACCCAAGAAGAAACGTCCCCAGTGTATTCAAGAGACATATATCTGTGTCCAAAAAAGGAAGTTTGAACAAGTTTTTTAAATGACTTGACTGGAGACACATATCCGTGGCTGAGACGGATTTATATAGGCATGCCTTGTGCTGTGTGTTCTGAACAAAAATTATAATTGTTTTTACAAGTGAAAAAATGATGTGATAATCAAAAAAATCTTAACAAGGCACATTGCATGTCAGGACGGTTTATTCTCGACTGTCCCACATTTTGATTTTTGGGCTAAAAATCGATGTAGGACTATCGGGAAAAAATACAGGTAAGGTGTCGGCTAATCCCTGCCCGGGGCGAAGATATCACTACAGTTCGGTTCATTTAAAATTCCACTATATTGGTAACCATTTTTTATAAAACAGTATGTTACGAATTTATCAGAAAAAAGCTCTTGTTTGGTCCTCTTTTTGATATAACATAGGAATAAGGAAAATATCAAATTATTTAGAAAAACATATTTTAATTCAAATTAGGTAATTGAACTATTGTTTATAATACATACATTCAAATAACAAATAACAAATTAAACACATCATATAATCACATCGTCTGATCTGGGTTTTCACTGTTTTCAATTTTGTTGAATATTTACTCAGTTTATAAATGGTTACATATGTAGACAATATGTTGCTCTGTCCGCATACTCAATTGCGCTAATGGACCCATCACGCAGGCGTTCCTTTAGGGATGCTAGTCGCGTGTCAATGTTTTTATATTTCCTTCTCTTGGTCTTCAACTGAGTTGACTGGTACAAGTGGTAAAACTGCTGCTCGTCTGACCAGGCGGTGAATGTCTTCGTTTGTCCTGTAATCGTTGGCCAAGCCCGAAGACTGTACCTTCCGCCAGATACACTGTGTGTAGTGGAAGAAGCATGCCTTCACGTCCGTCGTCTGGAAGACTCGTAGAGCAGCTTTTCTTGGAGCGAGTTCGTGGTCCATGAACAGGATGTCGGGTTTCAACTCGAGTCCAAAACGGTTACATTCTCTATCCAGTGCATTAAACAGTCTCAGATAAGTTTCTTCCGACTTTCCTGGTAGGAAAGCAAACATCAGAGGATACATCTGTCCGTCTATAAAACAATGCCATGTGTATAACTGGTAGAACAGTCCCGGGCATGTGTAGAAGGTACCGTCAGCGTAGATTGTTCTGGCGTTGCATAGGTGCTCCAGATTTGTCTGCGTAGCGAACACGAGCATTCGGTTTTCTTCACCTTCGTCTATAAGCAGAAACTGCTCACCAGCTGACGTCTCTGTCCACTCCCCTTCCAGGCGTATGTCTTGTCTTCTTTTCGGAAGTACTGGTCTGTCTTTGCTTCGCTCACGATAAAGTTGAGACTTACATCCTTCAAAAGTCTGGATTCTTTTTACCAATTCAACAGATTGTTCATTCCAATCCCGATTTCTGAGAGCTGATACCTCTTCTTTGTAAATTGTTGGAATAGGCGTTGTTTCTTTTCGACACCGTTTTCGCATCTTCTGCATCACATCGTCTGTTTTCAGTATGATGTAAAAACAATAATGATACTTTTCCCCAAAATTTTCAATTCAAGAAATGCATCAACAGTTTGTTCATTTATAATTAAGAGCATATAATTATATAATTTTCTTTAATTTAATTGAATGTTTGTGCAAACAGTTTAGAAAGAAATGAAACAAAGGTGAAATTAATAAAGATCAAATATGAATTATAAGTGTGTTTTTTTGCAAACAAATGAAATTAATAAAGATCAAATAGTAAAGAAACCGCAATGAAACAAAGGTGAAAATACTGTGAAATTTACTATGTTTGTAGTGGAATAGGCATAAACTTAATTGAATGTTTGTGCAAACAGTAAAGAAACCGCAAATTTACTGTTTGTAGTGGAATAGGCATAATAACAGGACTGTATTCTCACCTTTCCCTTACCTCTCTTTACCGCTCGTTATCCCACCGCACTAAGGGTAAATAGTAAAATCAAAATGTGGGACAATCGAGAAGCCAGAAATCTCGACCCAAAGAATTCTCAGTCGACCCTATTATCGGTTTATATAGGTGTGAATGGATGGTTTAACACACAGGTGTCATAAACAAAAGACTGATTATTGATACTTTCTTACCTGTTGATTGATTATTTAAATGATCTTGATGTGTTCTAAATTGTTAATCTGCTGCAGACGACTTTGAAAACATTTGGTGAGAAAAGGAGAATATGTACATGACAGGTTGACTTCTGGCTAAGGTATTGTTATATTAATGAATAAGGAAGATTGTGAGAAAAGGAGGAAATGTCCTCTATCAAACAATACTTCAAATCTTAAGAATACTTTGAAAACCATGATATAGGCTTATTTATAACAATGTTAAAACATACATCATTATGACATTAATCATTATCTAAATGTAGTGATTATACAACAATATAACCATCATCCATTCACACCTTTATAAACTTGGTTCTAAATTGGGGTCGAGAATTCTGGAAGCCGTCAGGACCACTGCGATGCTTTAAAAGAATCCACATCTTGCAAAACAGTTAAATCTTAAGAATTAGAACATGCACAATGATTTTAATTCAAAAGCATTGTGAGAAGTATAATTGCATATTGTCAACAATTTGACCTTCTTTCACAATGCTTTCAAACATCATATGCTGTAAGGTCAAATGTCATCTTCATAATATAAACACAAATGTAAGTTACATCTGTATCATCAGTAATTATAATAATCATATGTCAATTAAAATGTTGATTTATCTTTGATTGTCAACAATATCTGTATAAACCCCTCAATGGCTACTTTTTCTGAACACAAGTGGGGAATTGACCCCTTATCAAAAAATTATAGAAGCATCTTTGCCCAAATATACTCAAATGAAAAATGTATAAACATACCAAAATACACCGGAATCCTCAGTCTACCTAATTCTTAAAAAAATGCCCCAAATATTTTAATCAGAATTCAGTGAAGATTGGGATTTTCCGCACAAATTGGTCGAGAACTGGTTATATCTCCAGGACATTGAGTGTGATTAATATAAGATTAAAGCTTGTTTCACAATTGATGTAAAAAGATAAGTTTAAAGTAACTGGTTTAAAGGAATAATCTAGATAAGACTGCACAGAGGTACAAACTGGTCTAAAACAAAACTGGTTGCAGAACCCAAAGCTTGGCTTTTTGACATAACTAATATACATGTATACTGTTTTCAATTCTGGTCTATTTTTTAAATATTAGGCTATTTAAAAGGAAAAAGGTATAAATAGTGTTTGTAATCTCATTCTTTAATTTATCATTTTATTTTATATAAAGCCACTTTTATTTGCAGTTATTGTCTGATGTCATTTATTATAACAGCAGTCAATCATATTCTGCATCAAGTTTTATTTTAAAACAGAATGGATTTAGAACATCCCATACAATCATGGAATAACAGTTCTGATGGTGATTACTGGAGAGGAAATTCATATAAGCAGTTAGTGATATACCCCTTGGTCATTGGTACCTGTCTATACAATCAAAATATCATGCATCTTTGACTGTGGGGTAATATTCTTTCCTGCATACACATCAAAACAGTAAATGGATTGAGATCAACCTGTACAATCATGGAATCACAGCAGTTATGGCGATAATGGGAGAAGAAGTTCATATAGGCAGTTAGTGATATACCTTTTGGTCATTGGTGCCTGTCAAAACAATGAAAATTGCATGCATCTTTGATTGTGGGATATAACTTCCTGCATCAACATCAAACAAGGGAATATATTGAGAGAAACCCATTTACTGATGGAATTACAGCTGTTATGTTGAGGACAGGAGAGGAACTTCAGCTGATTACATATATTACTAATGGATTCATACAAGGTAATCTTTATTAATGGATAAGTTTATCAAAATCATATCAAGCTTGTTTTATCTAATTAAATGTAGTATATAAAGGAAGTCCTGTTTTTTTTATTGCACAGTTTGTGTTTTTTTATGATCAGGTTTTGTCTGATGTCCTTTGTCACACGCCATCAACAATTGCCTTGTGAACAATCTACAGGCAACATTTGACAACATCCAATATGAATGAAAGTTTATCAGAAAATCATCTCCATCAAATCTTGGCCAAGTTATAGACTGGGTCCTGTGAGGTGAAAAACTAGGTTTCAATGTCAATTTGAAAACAATCTGGATGCCTTATTTTAAACTTAAGCATGTTGAAATGTTTTCAGAATAACTGTTTTGATGATATCTAGGCTAAGTTTAAATATATTCGGTCATAAACTAAGTCATGATGGGTCATAAACTAAGTCACTCCAACAAATTGAAGGACAATCTTGTTAGTCTAGGAACCACACTTTGCGTTGAGCAGCTTGAGACTTTGTCAGAATGTTTGTCTTGACAATATCTAGACCTAGTAAGAATAAGGGTCATGGTGGGTCAAAAACTAGGTCACTAGACCAAAATGAAGTAACATTTTGTTAACACTCAGACATTTTGAATGCTGTATTTTTAGCTCACCAATGCACGAAGTGCAAGTGAGCTTTTGTAATCGCTCACCTTCCGTCGTCGTCGTCCGTCCGTTCACATTTTCCTACAAACGACTTCTCCTCCTACACCAAATTCAAAATAATTTTACAGGAATGTTCCTTGGGTGGATCTTTTTCAAACTTGTTCAAATAATTCTATTCCATGCAGAACTTTGGCTGCCACGGCAACACAAAAGGGGAAATTAACCAAAACTAAACAAATCTTCTTGTCTGAAAGTAGAAGGTCCATACCTTTGATATTTGGTATGTAGCATCATCTAGTGAACCTCTACCAAGATTGTTCAAAGTATAGCCCTTGGGTCAAAAATGACCCCTCCCCGGGGGTCACTTGTTTAACATAGACTCATATAGGGGAACAAAATAAAAAAATCTTCTTGTCTGAAAGTCTTTGATATTTTTTGGTATGTAGCATCATCTAGTGAACCTGTACCAAGATTGTTCAAAAAATAGCCCTGGGGTCAAAAATGACCCCTCTCCGGGGGTCACTTGTTTTACATAGACTCATATAGGGGAAGAACTTTAAAAATCTTCTTGTCTAAAAGTAGAGGGCCCAAGCCTTTGATATTGGGTATATAGCATCATCTAGTGGACCTTTACCAAGATTGTTCAAATTATAGCCCTGGGGTCAAAATGACCTCTCCCCTGGGGTCTATTGTTTTACATAGACTCATATAGAGAAAAATATCTTCTTGTCTAAAATTAGAGGCCCCAGGCCTTTGATATTGGGTATGTAGTATCATCTAGTGGACCTTTACCAAGATTGTTCAAATTATAGCCCTAGGGTCAAAATGACCCCTCCCCTGGGATCTATTGTTTTACATAGACTCATATAGAGAAAAAAATCTGCTTGTCTAAAAGTAAAGCCCCAGGCCTTTGATATTTGGTATGTGGCATCATCTAGTAGACCTCTACCGAGATTGTTCAAATTATAGCTCTGGGGTCAAAAATGACCCCTCCACAGGGGTCACTTGTTTGAGATAGATAGGGGAAAAACTTTAAAAATCTTATTATCTCAAAGTAGAAGGCCCAGGCCTTTGATATTTGGTATGTAGCATCATCTAGTGGACCTCTACCAAGATTGTTAACAAAATGACGCCTCCCCGGGGGTCACTTGTTTTTCATGGACTCATATAGGGGAAAGAACACTGAAAACTTTTTAAGTTTGATTAAATCAGGTGAGCGATGTAGGACCATCACGGTCCTCTTGTTTATTTTAACATGTTGAAATTTTGTCAGAATTGGTGTTTTGGTGAAATCTAGACTAAAATATAGGTCATGTTGGATAAAAACAACAATGAGGTCCAAAGAAAAACATTTGAGAACAATCTTGTAAACAGCTTGACCTCAATGTTTGATTCAGCATCTTTAAACTGTGTCAGAATGTTCGTCTGATGATTATTGATATCTAGACCTAGTTCAAATATTTGTCAAGTCGGGTCAAACATAAGATCACTAGACCAAATTAAAGGAAATTCTTGTTAACACTCTGACAGCTGTCTGTTAATGTTAGCATGTTGAAACTTGCAGAATAGAAGTTTTGAACATTGCTTTTAACCCAGAAACTATGTCACTAAGCCTAATTGAAGGAAAAACTTGTTTTCACTATTTATTTTGTTTACCTTTCTGTATTGATTATGTTCATGTGATGAATTGAGTGTTAAAATTGTTGAAGATTTGACTTTGCACCAAGAGATAAAGTAGGCATAGTGTACAACAGCGGTCTCAGTTCCGACAGCTTGAAACAGATTCCTTTATCATGGTAGTCATATACCTACAGGTTAGACCCATTATTGACGCTGTGCTCTTGATGAGGCTTTGCCTTTTTCATATTAATAGTAACATGAAAACATCAAACGTTATCATTTCAAGAAAAAGCAATTCATCAAACTCATTATGAACTAACTGTTTAAATGTATCAGAACAAAAGTATATCAAAGTTATACAAATTGTTTTGAAAAGGTTTTTTTTTTTACCTAACTAAACATATGTGTACACTTGAATTGATATAATCTTCAACAGTCTTTTTTCAGACATACCTAATAAAACTGTTACTCCTGATTTATATGTTAACATTGGTCCCGCTTGGCCTAAACGTCAACAATACAAAGTAGTACGCATACGTAAAGGATATTTCTAAATCGTAAATATATGTCCCACTTATAAAAGTGTCACAGCTCAATCTTATTCTAAGAAATATTTACGACTCCTTTTAAATAAACAATTAAATATCAAATATTGTCAGACTTATGCAACAGCTCAAGTGTTCATTGTTTAAAAACTATTTCGATAAAAAATTTAATTAACTACATTATTTGTGTAACTGATCAATGAATTGATTGATTGATTGGGGCTGTAACGCCGTTTTCAAATATGTTTTAGTCATATCACGGCGACCAGTTCACCTACTCATATGTTTCCTAGCTCAACCACCCTGAGCATTCCGTTCTCGAGATGAGAAAGATAACCCCAACTTGTAGCACGTTAATACATCACGGACAGTTTCTATGTTCATTCAATGTATGTTTTTTATCATAAACTTCAAACACATTGTGGAAAATGGAGAAATTTCTAATCACGAGGTATTTCTTCTTTTATCTCAATGTTTGTAACACTCGTCTGCTGCAGAAGCATCGACATGTGGGAAAGGGGGGGGGGGGGGGGGGGGGGGGGTTCAATTATTATTTATCGTAAATTACAAGGATTAAACATGAAATAACATTTAAAAACCTTCATTCTAATTTGACGTTGTTTTCCTTGCCTATAGTACGGAATACTGTTTTGTTCATATCCTACCATCCTACCATCCTACCATCGCATATTAACGAGAACGCGATGGTAGGATAGTAGGATGATAGGATGGTAGGATGGTAGGATAGTAGGATGCTAGGATGGTAGGACAGTAGGATGGCGATGGTAGGACAGTAGGACAGTAGGATGGCGATAGTAGGACAGTAGGATGGTGATAGTAGGACAGTAGGATGGCTATATGTCGCACTTGTGATATAAAGGTGTGCTCTACGTCATACGTCATACGTAGTCAATTGGTAACATCTACTGATTTGGTTTATGTTCTTTTTTTTTTTTTATAAATGTCATACTTTATCACGTTAATGACGTAAAAATGCTTTTAATATCAAAAAAACATCGTGCATTATTTGATGTTCAGTTAGAAATTCGATACCAAAAATGAGCTAAACGTATTTGCACTTCAAAATTATGTACGGTATTTCGGAAACTCTTTAAATATGTACTTTAACGTGAAGACGAACCATCCCGTTACATAACATAAAAAGTAAAATTGATTGCTGCATCAGATACCCTAACCCTACTGTCCTACTATCACCATCCTACTGTCCTACTGTCGCCATCCTACTGTCCTACTGTCCTACCATCGCCATCCTACTGTCCTACCATCCTAGCATCCTACTATCCTATCCTACCATCGCGTTCTCGTTAACATGCGTTGGTAGGATCGTAGGATATGCACAAAACAGTATTCCGTACTATAGAGAGCGAAGAAAATAACCGTTAATTATTCGCCAATAACCAATGGTAATGCACTACTTTTTACATTGGCTATTCCAGTTCCCCCCCCCCCCCCCCCCGCGTATAAGCCTGTCAAGAAGCGTCACGTGATGTTGAGAAACATACATGTATAGTATACTACGTCATCTGCAATGGCTGAGTAGATAAATCTACCATACATTGACGTGTATTCAAATTCTAATTTTAGAACAGGTCAGCACAGACTAGTTGTTGTTGATATGTTTCTGCAATGTCAATACACATTGTTAACTTGTGTAGTACAATGAAAACTAAATAATTAATTAAATAACATTTCTACATTGTCTTGTTGCTGAGTTACCCCTCTTTGTCTTTTTTTTACTGCAGTTATGCGTATAATGCAGTGGGTAGTCACAATTGATGAAACAGCACACATGTCCTCGCATTCTAAGGGAAGTAAAACGGGTTGGTAAACTGGTTTGCTAAATAGTGTATTTTATTAAGGTGTCGGGTCATGTAAGTATCGAAATAAACTATCAAAATCGTTCTGATGTGTTGTAATTAACCACTCAGGCCTACGGCCTTTGTGACCATTCCTAACCATTGTTTATTCGCCAATAAAATAGTTGTTGATAGTTTATTTCTTAAACACATTTATAAAAAAAAGCATTTTTCAAAACCTATACAGTTTCTATTTAAGTCTTTATCTATTTATAGAATGAAACAGCACGCACTACACGATTAACGTATTCATAAATTTATTGGAAATACACATAAAGCGCATGCTGCATACCTCGGCCGATTTCCTTACCCTATATCTTAGACCAGAGATATATAAACACATTGACTGTCAATGAACATATCTCCTATTGAAGACGACGTTTACTGCCTCGGTGGTGTAGTAATAAAGCATCCGCATCGGGTGCAGAAGGTCACATGTTCGATCCAAGTACTTTTAAATGGTAGTTATCATTTTCCCTCCTTGGCGCTCAGGGTTGTTTGGTTAGCATTACGACTGGCTCGCACACGTACACGTAGCAACGGTTACTTTCCCAGGAAAGGTCGTGATATAACATGAATATTGTTAAAAGCAGCGAAAAAGACCATATAAACAAATCGAATATGTTTCACGCCATATCTGAACAAATCGACCTTCAATATTGGACAGTGTTACCATTTATGTTTGATGTAGTCATTAGGGCGTGTGCCTTAGGAGCGGGGGACCGGAATTTGGTCATCGGTCATGACATACCGAATACTTACTAATAAAATGGTACAAATTGCTTCTCTCTTTCGGGTTCAGACTTGAGGGGATAACATTACGACTAATGCATCGGTGTTAAAATAGATGATACCAACCATACTGGTAAATTACACAGGAAACATCGTGATACATGTATAACTGAAATACTGATGAAACGGCATAAAACACCACCATCTATTTGCAAGAGAAATACAATTCATGGAGAATAATATTATACTCGATTGATTGATTTATTTTCAACATCGTGTTCAACATAATCTCAGTTATATCACGGCACCTAATTATCTACCCATGTATTTGCTTGCTTTTAACACCAGTACTCGAGTATGATGAACATTTGTACATTTGTATTGAACCCTGTTCCTGAAACATCTGTTTATGTCGTTTTCAAAATAGTTAAACTTATAACACGGTGGCCAGCTCAGACACCCACGTGTTGCACGGCTTGCAACGACTGCTCTCGAGTATGACGTATAAGTTAGATTGGTAACGCGAGTTTTAGAACGCATTTCTGCTACAAACAACATTATCCAGCAGGAAATTATGACACGTTATAATTGGTAACGTGAGTTTTAGAACATATTTCTGCTTCAGACGTCAGTATACAGCAGGAAGTATTGACACGGTGGCCAACTCACTCACCCACGTGTTGCACGGCTTGCAACGACTGCTCTCGAGTATGACGTATAAGTTAGATTGGTAACGCGAGTTTTAGTACGCATTTCTGCTACAAACGACATTATCCAGCAGGAAATTATGAAACGTTATAATTGGTAACGTGAGTTTTAGAACGTATTTTTGCTTCAGACGTCATTATACAGGAAGTTATAACACGGTGGCCAACTAACTCACGCACGTGTTGCATGACTTGCTGGAGAATGACGTATACGTTAGATTGGTAACGCGAGTTTTTAGAACGTATTTCTGTTACAGACGATATTATATAGCAGGAAATTATGAGGGCAGGTGATATTGTGATTATGTAATTCGATTGATTGGAAATTTAAGTTGGCATGCAACAGTATTTGAATTAAATTTTGTAGGCCATTTCACGCACAACACCATGCGTTTCCTGGAACTCAATAGTAATCTTCGAACTATTCCTCCACGGTAAAGGGGTATATTCCCATAAACAATTTTCAAACAGTTAGATTGTTTGACTATCCTCTATAAAGATGAACAGCAAGGATTTGAACTCACAACCTTTCGATGTTTAGGCAACATCGCTTCTGACAGCTCAAAGGGTGTTATTTCTGACTTAAGTGCAATATTCCACCACCCAGAGCGGTGTACATGCATTTTAATATAAAACGTGACCAAGTGTTAGCGAGCTTAGGACAAATAAGTTCACTGGAGTACAAAGGTGTTGAATGGTCGTGCATTAAATCGCCAGGCCTTTAAACAAAAGTATGATTGGGACGGAAATGATGTCTACAACAAAAAGATTACAGATTTGCTTATGCGGGATGAAAATTAAAACGTGTTATAATGTAGATAACGTAGATTTTAACATATTCCGTATTATTTACGACACCGAACCAGTTAAGGTATGCTTGGTAGTCTGGAGTATACGTTAAACATATATTCTACCGACTGTTCAGGTAACAACAATAGTACAAAGAGTGTTTAATTAATCAACAGAACAGAAAACAACATATCAATATTTGTCTTACCTATCCTTTCGTTTACTTCTTCCAATTTTATCCGTTTTATCAACTATTTACTATTTTCACAACTTGACAATCTCAAGTTTGCAGACCGAGTGTAAAATGTATTCTCCTACAATTAATAAAGACTGACGTCACACGGGTTATCATATGTCAATACACAGTGAAGTTTTATCTGTAACCCTTTCCCATAGTTTTTTCTTAGTTGACGCCCCCGAAGAATACATTTGAAAACAAAGTGGCAAAGGATGAAATTACTCATAATGATCATTTTCCCATTTTGCCACAGAATGTTCAAATATTTTTAGTTATTTAACTTTCCTTTTTCTATAAGTTTGCCTATAAGTTTTAAAGTCGTCTGCTGCTGAAATGTTGTATTTGGGAAAACTACGAAACACACCTATTGTAATACATGACTTTGACAAATGTAATGTAAATGCTCCTTTTTAAAAGTATTACATCCGAGTGTTCTTTATTCTATAATTTTTCGAATTTAATACATCTTGAACATTTTCTTTAAGGAACATATTTACGTTTTTAAACTGGTGTGCCATACGTTAATGCAAATGATCAATTATATGTTATATAATAATCCGATATTCTTATGTTTTAAGAAAGCTAGTGAAGTACCGAATGGGACAGATCATTTGATTGATTGGGGTTTAACGCCGTTTTGAGCAATTGTGTTATTCCATTGGTAAAAGACGAATGACGCGTGTCGCATTGACTTTGGTCAAACATCGGAAAGAATATTGGCAAAGCTAGGATTCGAACAACCAACCTATTGATTAACAGCTCTCGTCGCTATTGAAACTATGTAAACATGTTTTGTCTATGACCAGTACTTTTATAGAATTGATTGTTTACAGGACAAGTTGATACACGATGTACATAAATTAATGTTGTTGTTGTTCGTTGACGTTGTTTACCCTGACACTCGGCAATATAGCCATTTGACGAACAACGTAAATGAATGATGTACACTGGAACCTATACACAGATTTGTAAAACATGCATAACATATAAATCAAACCACTGAGCATATTGACTACCTTAAATAAACCGTTCAGTTATGAGGACGTGGTTTGATGCACCTACAGAAGAGTATTTGTTGTGAACATTTGGACAAAAGAAGAACGTATTCATCATTTTACAAAACTGTTTTCAATAGTATAACGTTGCATAGATACTTTCGAAACCGCCTTTTGCAGATGTGTTGTATGTGTGTACTATATACAGTCTACGTAAATTTATGTCCGAGGGTTCGAGAATAGTTTTAAACAGAAACATATATTTTAAGTTATATGTGAATATAATAACATATAGAGAGATATGCATTCATCTTTACTGGCTGAGCTAACATTACCGCTTACGTGTATTGTCTCCAATCGTTCTGATCGCGACAGGAAACCCTCGAATTCCGGTGCAGCTGGAAAGGTTTCATACAGTATGTAATATTATACAATGTGTAGTGGAACTTTGTTCGTGAAAGCGATACCATTATATTATCGCTTGAAGGTACATTGTATAGTTTAGTTTCTTGTCGCCCGGCTACAAAGTAACATGAATACATTTACATTATTTACGTCCTCTTTAACTGTTTATATACTTTAATTGTTTCGTCTGCAATTCTTTTGAAAAACTTAAGTTTTTCTACCCAAATGTTGCTGAAATAGAATTGTATTGTCCAAGAGTTTGTATGTTGAAAAAGGCTCTTCTTATTCTGACCTTTAATCAAAATATCTGTAAAGGTCTTCAACAGTTGCCTAAATCTGCCGCTAGTGTGCAAAAAGTTAGAATTAGTGTTATATAAGGTTATTGTAAAATGCAGATAATACATCGAGCTCTAATGACTGACAAGGAGTGGATCATGGCACGCCAGATCAAAGTTAGCCGAGATTCCGAAGTGTTTTAAAATATGTTTGGCGTTTGTAATATAATCTCCAGATTGTCGCCAGTACGATTATACATATAAGATGGCGACTAATAAAGACTCTGATCCGGTGTACGCTTGCGTCGGCTGACTTTGGTATTTGCCAGATAATATTACGAGGACTACACCTACTATCATTATTGTAAAGCTTGCTGGAGGCTAAAATAAAACGATGCAGTAACAAGATAACAATAGTTGCAGTATGTATTCCTGTAGGATTATTTTAATGTTTGCTGGGGGGTTTAAAGTCGTTTTTAACAGTTGTTAAGTCATTCCACGGCGGCCAGTTCACTCATACACCAGTAGTCCAGATAACAGTACTTCGAAGCAACTGGTAGATTTTTGTGGGGAAACATGTTAGAAACCGGGACGTTCAGTATGAGAAGCTAGCGATATACCACAAAGGATAACAATGAGTAATACGAGTAATACTTATAGCTTTAAATGAATGAATATATTAAACGTGTATTCTAACACTATTCACAATTTCTCTTCTATACACAAAGAAGGATTTGAGCGTGATCTAAATGCAGTATATCACTCTAAATTTCCGGAACTATTTTTGGCTGTTGAAATTCCCTCCCGCGTATTTTGCATACAAGGTTTCTAAGTGCGCGTGCGTTACTACGTTGGGCTTGACATTTTATGAATGAAGTCACGAGCTTTTGTTGTAAATGCCGTTTGTAATGTTGAATTGTAACGGTGACGTAATCGTTTTAAATGTAGTCATTCACGTGCATTACCAACATTTTTGACATGCGTGTATGGAACGCCACAGCTGTCTTATGTTGTGATATGTCATGTTATTATGTCTAACTTACATCTTAATTTGTCTAACGAATGTGTTATTATGTGCTCCTGCAATGTAAGTATGTCTAACTTACATGTTATTATGTCTAACGTACATGATATTATGTCTCACTTACATGTTAGTATGTGTAACTGACATGTTATGATGTCCAAAAGGCATGTTTTTATGTCCATCCGATATGCTTTTTTGTCAAACTGGTATGTTACTATGTCAAACCGACATGTTATTATGTCAAACCAACATGTTATTATGTCTCTTCGGCATGCTATTAGGTCTATCATACACGTTATTATGTCTATTGTATGTCTTATTATGTCAAACGAACATGTTACTGCTATGTCTAACTGTCATGCTATTATGTCTAATCAATGTGTTTTGATGTCAAATGTACACGTTATTATGTCCAGTAAACATTGTATTATGTCTAGTTGACTTGGCATTATGTCCATTAGACGTCCTGTTCATAAAACGTGTTATCTTGTCTAACTGGCATGTTGTTATGTCAAAGTATCGTGGTGTTGTTGAAAAAAGGCGAGAAACGGAGGTCTCTTTCAATGTGTATAATAATTATATTTAGGTTGCGCTTCGCAGAACACCGGTCGAATATTTATAAAGATAATTTGTATATAATTCTGCATCTTACACGTTCTGCAGCAGACAACCTTTTTCGTGTAGATGAACATGCATATAGGCGCAGTAACTTAATCAAAATAATATGCATTCTATTTTAACCATTTGCTTTATACAGACGTATTTTGATATGCTTGCAGCTGTCGACTTTTGAAAACATTGGGGGCAAATGGAGAAAGTGCTTATAATGTTGCCACAATGTTTTAAACTTTTTTCAATTATTAAACTTAATTTATAGACATTTTTCATATATTTGCTTTGACTTATGTGGAAAAGGTTTAAAGTGTCAATGTAAGATCAATACCTAGTCCTTTCTCACATGCTGGTGTATTTTGACGCATCTGCAGCAGACGATGTTTAAACATATTTGGCAAAAGTAGCTCTAGTAATCGTTCATTACGAGGGGTATACTCTTACTCATAAATTTTTAATGTTAACCCTTCTTACCAATCTGATGCAATTCGACCAATCTGCAGCAGAAGACTTTTAAAAACATTGTTGCAAAAGAGAAATCAATTTATCTTTTTTGTTTCAAACTTTTCAAGAGATTTTCCATATGTTTATATGTTAAAGTTGTCTGTAACACTGCATCTAGTCCCGCCTTTTGCGTCGCACTGGCCAGTGCGCCCCGAGTTTCGCGCCTTTTTTCAACAACACCACGATAATTCGACATCACAACATGATAAACTAACAAGATAACAATAGACATAATAACGTGTAAGATAGACATAATAGCATGCCGAAGAGACATAATAACATGTTGGTTTGACATAATAACATGCCAGTTAGACAACGTGACACGCTTTAACCAATGAAATTGCTAGAATTTCGTGGGAGGCGAAATAAAATAACATGTCAGTTACACATAATAACATGTACGTGAGACATAATAGCATGTAAGTTAGACATAATAGCATGTAAGTTAGACATAATAACATGTAAGTTAGACATACTTACATGACAGGTGCACATAATAACATGTAAGTAAGACATAATAGCATGTACGTTAGACATAATAACATGTAAGTTAGACATACTTACATGGCAAGTGCACATAATAACACATACGTTAGACAAATTAAGATGTAAGTTAGACATAATAACATGACATATCACAACATAAGATAGCTGTGGCGTTCCATATGCGTGCCCTGTAACAGCATACTGTTTACAGGTCGAAAACGTAATGTTAGATTGAGACAGTAACACATTGCCCTAGATGAGTTTAAGAACAATTGAAAAAAGGTATAATGAAAATTAAATGTTCATAGACTGTTAATAAAACTGATTTCAAAATGTTTTGTTAGTTTGAAAAAATCTAATATTTCCAAAACAAATACAAAGGGGATTAAAGATATAATAGCCTACAAGAGATTTTATCAAGAAAAGCAACGTCATGGCAAAACATAGTTTCCCCCCCCCCCCCCCCCCCCTTCCTATGTTGTATCCCTTTAAGTTATAAAAAAGTGCTAGAATTGAAATTTATCACATAAATACCCTTATTTTCAAGTTGAGAACAAATCACGGAACAACGATATCCAACATGTGTGATAACAAAAACACGTCATACACGCGACTACTGATGACGTCATTTTGACCTTTATCTTTATTATGTTTATTGTTAAGTTGTTAAATTTTACACATTGAAAAATGCAATAATACGTTATTTTGAATAAATAACGAGTCTTAATTGTTTAAAACATTGTTTTTTTTTTTCTTCTTATTCAAAAATGATGAGGATTACTTTTTTATGCGGTGAATCACAAGTTCTTATGAAGAATATGTTATTCGGTCTTTGTTTTGATGTTGTCAATATTGTTCATTAAAACACACTGTTTAGGTGATAAAAAAGAATCCATCACTCGTTTTACTTTGGAGAAGATTTCTTAAATTCGTCTCGAAAAAGAGAGTTATTAACCTCGCCAAGAGGCTCGGTTAATAACCGTCTTTTTCTAGACTCATTTAAGAAATATTGATCTCCAAAGAAAACTCATGATGGATCCTATATATATCTCATTTTGAGTGTTATACCGGCTCTTATATCACGATTTGGAGTTCAGGTGTATATATATTATTCCCTCAGGCCATTCGGCCTTCGTGATTAATTACTACCCACCTGAACCCAAAATCGTGATATACGAACCGGTATATCACTCAAAATGAGATATATTTCCTAAATATATGTACATGTATATATAAACGCTACTGTAAATGTAAATGTACACATATAATTGATCGTTGAAACTTGATAAGCGTTATTTACTTAATGTTTTACTTGTACGGTTAATTGATTAAGAAATACACATATATTACAGAAGTAATACTTATATCTCAGCTTTTATCTCTCTACGTATGCAGTTTGATTCTTTAATATGTGTGTATAAATATAAATGTGTCATTAACCCTTTCCCACATACAACGCAGTTGCAACAGATGACTTCAAAAACAGTTATTAAAACATACTGACTACGCAATAAGTGAATTAACACGTATTGGCTAAGGTTAGCAACATTTTAGTAAAAGGAGAATTTGCTCATTATGAATATGTTAGTCTATTGCCACACTGTTTTCGAAAAACGGCTGCGACAAAAATGTCGGGCTACTGCATATGGGCAAGGGTAACATAAATGTGTAGTTAAATATAAAATACGGAAGTTAAATGGTATAAGTATATACAATGATATCTCCCATGGGTTAATGTCCACGTTCTGTGAACAGTGAATGTCTAGTCTAGATCAGCCTTCAGTACTGAACAGTTTTACAATATATTGACCGCATCATTGGTGTAGATATTAGAACGTGCTCATTGGGAGCAAAAGACCATAATTGGATCACCAGCCATGTCATACCGAAGACTTTAAATTCGGTAATAATTGCTTCTCTCCTTCGCGTTCAGGGTAAAGAGGATAACATTACGACGGATTCATCTGTGTAAGCATAAATGATACCAACCATACTGGTAAATTACGCAGGAAACGCCGTGATAACTAGAATACAGACGAAAAGAAATAAAACACCTCCGTTTATACATTTTATTACACTTAATTGATAATGTGCATGAGGATATAGAAGCCAATGAGTAACTGATAATATAGGGGGGGGGGGGGGGATCTGTTCATTTCAGCCCCTTCTGATGCCACGTCTACCTTTTGCAGCCTGTCACTATGTCTGGAACAAATTATGTAGGAGGTCACATTTCTGCTCAATCATTTTCCTAATACAGTCAGTTTCTTACGCCCCTGTAGCAGACGACATAGGAAAAGTTTGCCGCCAAAGGAACAGTTTCTCATTATGAGCAAATTATCCTTTTGCCGTCTGATCAATAATTATACTTGCATGTATAGATAGTTTATCTCTTTGCCAAGTTGTTTTCAAAGTCGTCTGCAGCAAATGTGTTGTATGAGGGTAATGGTTAATCATCTTGATATCAGACAAGCACATTCATAACATTATAAACAAGTGGAACAAGATGGCCCTAAATCGATCACCTGAGTGATGATAATTATAATTGTAAATATGTAACTTTTAAAATCGGGGACAGTGTTATTAATGTGGGATGAAACTGCAAGGAGTGGACACTGTTAATAAATACCTTAACCCTTTCACATCTGCAGACGCCTCTGCAGCAGACGACTTTTGAAAACACTGTGACATAAGAAGACATTGCTCAAAAGAAGCAATTTTTTCAGTAAATATACTCTCATTTATAGAGATTTTCCACATTTTTATCTAAATGTTTTCGAAGTCATCCGCTGCAGGTTTTCTGTATGTCGGAAAGGGTTTCCCATCAATTTGACATATTGACCTAGTTTTGACCTCATATTGCCCAGTTTCAAACTTACCCAAGATTTAATGGAGATACATGTTGTTTTAGACTTTCACGAAGATCGGATGCGAAATGTAGCCGGTAGAGTGTTAACAAGGCAATTGTAGACGACGCACGACGCACGACGAACGCCGGACGACAGACGGACGCCGGACAAAATGTGATCAACTTCGTGCACAGGTGAGCTTAAAACAAGAGGGACATGATGGCCATAGAACGCTCACCTGATTTATGTATTGATAATTATAATGCAAAACACAGGACAAAGTCTCAAAATGCTGGAGTAAAAAATGCAGTCTCCAGAGTGCTGAACCGATTTTTGGACGGTACCTCTAAGGTACCGTCTATAGTCATGTGCATTTTGAGAAATCGTACAACAGTTGGCTCCCCGACTATAAACAGAACGATAGTGTAAAGCTGGGAGCCGAAAAAGAGGGATTTTTTTAACCGTCAACAAAAAAGTAGTGTCAATTATCAGGCAATAAAACTGCATTTTCGAAAACCTTGGTGAATCAAGATATCTGAATATTGAAAAAAAGACTGTAAAAAGGAAGCATTAGTGGTTGAAAGTTGAAGTAGAACGTTTACAATATTGAGTTGAAGTTTGAATAAATATATTCATAATTAATGTATGAATATATACCAATTTCACGTGACATTTTGATATTTCTTGTTGATCAGGAAGTGGTTTCGTGGATGTTTGTAGTATTAACAATAATGCCTAACTCCCCTAACTCTAAACGCTTCGATGAAAAACTATCTCCCAACTAATTTATCTAGCCAATCGATTCATTTTACTGAAAGAAGATGGTAAGGAACGACAACTCTGCGAAGGAGAACTTGCAACTTCCGTTCAAAATGAAAGTAGAAATCTGACAAGCTGCGCTGACGATTGTTATTATTTTTGTGGAGGAAAGACACATGAAGTTTTATATTGAGGATGACTGACAGGAAAGAAATGTATGCACGCCTAAAATGTTCATTTAGTCATCAATACGTATAACGTTCGAGGTAGGTCTGTCAATTAAACTGTAATTTGGAGTGGAAAACTTTTTTATTTTTATTTTCGCCCTGTGCTGTATCGTAACCGGATATGAAAATAAGCTCACATGTATTTAATGTACACCTATGTCTGAAAATAGCCCAATTCCTGTAGACATTCGCTTATCCGTTTTATCATCTGACATATGTTAATTATTTAAAAAGGGTGGCATATGAAGGAAAATAAAAAATAAAAAATGAAGGACTTCGGAGACTTTGTACATATATTCAGAGACATATATATATTTCTATTTAGGTCTCTGATATATTGTACAAGTGTATACTCGTTCTTGTATGTATACACTATTTAGGCTCATTTAAGGACTTAGGAGACAAAAGTGGTTAAGTGATGTGAAAACTGCTTTCAAACTTAAGTGTGTACAATTATTTGTATTGAATGATGATATTATGTATACAGGTTTTATTATTGAAAAGAATGAAGAAATACAATATATATTTATAAATGAATTTTCCAGATTTTGTCTATACTTAGATGGAGCAAATGCATGATGCTTTGCCAAAAAAGTTATTCAATTAACGAGCAAAAACACATGTATATTTGTATCAAGTTTGTGTACGCTATGTTATAATTTTTCTAGTGAATCCATGTCTAACTGACACTCGTGCCTTGGCGTCATTTATAATGTTATATTGACATAAAAGTAGTGAGGCTACACTGTTTCTAGGTCTAAATTACATGTATATGGTCAGTTAAGACTGGTGAGACTGCATAATATGATACATAGGCTCCTCTGAGTCTTCACTGGATACAGATGCATTATAACCCCAAATAACTTAATGCAGATCAATAATTGTAAAGTATCTATTATAAACGGACTATTTTATTATTCAAATCATAGCATACGTATATATTGATATAAATGGTTTTGCGCAGACATGTATACAACTATACACATCTTGATTTTATTTTTATTGTGCAATCAGTAACTGTATGTATTTTTGTTTCGTTTCAGATCATGGAAATATTGACAGGTTATTTAATGCGCAATACGCAACATTACTTGTGAAGAAGATTCATAATGACAGTATGGGATATTTTTACAACCAACCTTTATGTATTGGAAAAGTTGGGGTATATTAACTGTTATTTCCGGTTTGGTTTTTAGTTGAATCAGAGAAATAAAAGACAAATGGCAAGTCGTGGACGCAACAAGACGGGTAGAAAACAAAAACAAAACGACGTTAATGACATTTCTTCAAAGCTGGTAAAAGCAGCGAGTCGTTGTGACAAGTATTCTGGATGAAAGTGTTTATTCTGTAAAGGTAACTCGGAAAACAATAACGGAATGGAAGAACAAATATCTAGGCTATATGTAAACGACACAAATACGAATCAAGGTTGCACAATGTGATCTGTTTTTGTTTACTATAATACAGGAAGATAACTGTGTAATTAACTAATTACTATGAACAAGACATTCAAGTAAATTATTTTGAGCTATAATACAGAGATGACACTTCTACATGATAACTAACATTAAGTAGATCATTTTGAACTACATATTGTGTCACACAGGGGGATCATTTGTTTTGTTAAATGACCAAAGATGTAAAATTTAAAAGTTAAACTGTAAGTTAACTAGCATTAAATTTTGTCAACAGTAAGAGGCATGAATAAAAAGCATTGTGACAAAAGGAGAAATTGCTTGTATGGAGCAATTTCTTCCTCTGCTTCCATGTTTTCAAAAAGCCGTCTGCTGCAGAGGTGTCAGAAAGTGTCTATTTGAGGGAAAGGGTGATTGAAATATTATAATTAGCTCCACTGGCTGAAAGCCAGTCGAACTTATGTCATGGTGAATTGTCCGTCGTGCATGCGTTAACTTTTTGCTTCAAACAACTTCTTCTCCCTAACCACTTGGCCAATTGAAATGAAACTTCCTCTCAATGTTCTCTCCTAAATTCCTTCATATTGTTTGGATCCATGCAAAATTCTGGTTTCCATGGCAACCGAAAGAAAAAAATAGTGAAAACTTAAAAAAATCTTCTCCGAGGAAAGTGTCTAATTAGATTTTCTAATAATTTTGTAGAAATGTTCCTTGGGTGACCCTCTATCGGATTCCTTCAAGCCAAGTTGATTGGATGAAATACATAGTCGCCAGGGCGGCGGGGCTATTTTGCCGTATGTGGCTATAATGAAAACTTAAAATATCTTTACCTCAAAAAGTGTTTGGCAAATTTTCAAATAATTTTGTAGAAATGTTCCTTGGGAGACCCTCTATCAGATTCCTTCAAGCGATATTGATTAGTCGAATTTTTTATTGATCACAAAAGGAAAAAGCACATTATGAGATTTAACTTCTGACATAAAGTTTAAAGATTTTCTGTTGCATCATTATTGTCTACAGCCTATATACATTCAAAGGTCAGTTTACTATATTTTTCTATGTATATTCAAGTTGATATGTACTCATCATGCAACAGAATTTTCATTGACAAAATATGTCCCCAATTTTTCAATTGTTGAACATAGTAATGGGAAGAAAAGTTTGAATATTTTAACAAAACTGTACATTTTGACCTGTTAATTTTGTTTGCATACTTCAAGGATTGGAAGAAATAATTGAACGGAAACAATATCACAGGCTCTTTTTAAAAAAACTTTACCCAAATTTAAACCAATCTACAGCAGACAACTTTGAAAATATCTATGCAAGCTCACTTTGGTACAGCATGTTTCCTATTTTATTACTCAGTTTACCGTAGCTCAGTCAGTAGAGACACAGGCTGTTAATCCAGGGGTTGTGAGTTCGAACCTCAGCTTGGCCTACATTCCTTCTGACGTGACTACCACCAATGGGATTTCAGACTATGTTGAAAAGCAGCCAGTTGCTTGGAAAGAATGTTGTGTGAAGTACTGGTATGAGAAAGCCAAGAAACATATGAGTAGTTGAACTGGCTGCCGTGATATGACTGAAAGATTGATGAAAATGGTGTTAAACCCCAGTTAATCAATCAAACTATTTTATTACCTAATGCTTTGAGACTTGGAAAACTTCCTCATCTAATTCCTTTCTTTTCATTGTATAC
Organism: Serripes groenlandicus; assembly: GCA_031761405.1. Lineage (NCBI taxonomy): Eukaryota > Metazoa > Mollusca > Bivalvia > Cardiida > Cardiidae > Serripes > Serripes groenlandicus. The sequence continues at coordinate 1,810,395 of JASEVX010000028.1, forward strand.
TAAATATGCTGAGTGTAGCCTATATTTTGGGGTAAAAAGTATAAATTTTTATGTATTTTGCCTTTTTGGTTGTATAAGAGAATTGGACATTGTTGGTTAAGTTGGTTAAGTTACAGGTCAATTTGACAGAAAATCCAGAGGTAAAATGTGTCTATCCTTGTAAGCCTGTGTGGCATTCTTAGGCTGATCCGGATCAATACTTTACGCAGAGTCCACAATGTTGGTTTGCTCACAGGACTGCTCAAATTAAAGAAAATCTAGTTAACCCTTTCCCTCATACGACAATTTTGCAGCAGATGACTTTGAACATGTTTTGTCAACATATAGAAAATCTCTATAATTGAATGGATAACCTATGACTAAAAGTGGAAAACATTGTGGCAAAAGGAGAAATTGCTCGTTTTGAGCAATTTATTCTTTTGTCACTATGTTTTCAAAAAGCCGTCTGCTGTAGAGGCGTCAGAAGGCGTCTATATGAGGGAAAGGGTTAACACTCTGGAAGCAGCATGTTTTACTTGAGCATGTTGAAACTTCCTCAGAATATTTGTTTGTATGATATCTAGCCTAAGTTCGAATATGTGTCCGATCCAGTAAAGAACTAGGTCACTTAGCCAAACACTGTAGAAAAATCTTGTTAACACTATAGACACTGCATTTTTGTATTGAGCAGATTGAAACCTTGTCAAAAAGTTTGTCTTGATGATAGGCCAATTTCGAATATTGGTTATTTTGGATAAAACATTAGGGCACTAAGCCAAGTAGGAGGAAAATCTTGTTAAGACTCTGGAAGCTGCACTTTTAACTTGAGCATGCTGAAACTTTGTCAGAATGATTGTTTTTATTAAATTTAGTTTGAATATGATTAATGTTTGTTAAAAAATTAGGTCACTATGCCAAGTTGTAGGATAATCTTGATTTAACACTTAAGAGACCACAATTTTGACTTTAGCAGCTTGAAATTTTGTCAGACAGTTTTTCTTGTCGATATACAGGCCAATTTAGACATTGGTCATGTTGAGTCAAAAATTAGGTCCCTTGATCAAATTTAAGAAAATATTTGTTAATGCTCTGGAAGCCATGTTTTTAACTCTAGCATGATGAAACTTTACCAGAATGTTTATCTTGATGATATCTAGGCTAAGTTCGAATATGGTCTGGTTAAAAACTAGGTCACTAGGCTAATATTGAGAAATATCTTGTAAACACTCTGGTCACCACATTTCTCTCAAATGTTCCTTGGGGGACTCTTTTCTAAGAGTGTTAAAATTAAGTTGATTCTTTAGATACTATAGATAATAAATAGCTTTGCTACTGGTACTATTTTACCCTTTCTACACTACAGACACATGTTGTCTAATCTTCAACAGATGGATGGTATGAGAAATTTCGACAGTTTTCTCAATGTTTTCCTCACACGTCGATACTTTTAGTTTCATCAATACAGATTTACCAATATCTTTAGTTAAACATTTTCAAATCATCTGCTGTAGAGTTTATCCATGTGATAAATTACCTATCACAAATGTGTTTGTTTATCTAACTGTATCTACTGTCTACAATTCAAGAGTTTAATTATAGATCTCTGGAAATAAGATTAACCCTGTCTTAAATCAATATTTGAACTGTATGCATTTCTTCTTTTTTGTTTACATTTTTAGCTCTACTGGCCAAAGGCCAGAAGGGCTTATGTCGTGGCGATTTGTGCGTGCGTGCGTGCTTCCGTCCGTAAACAATTTCTTGTTAACACGATACAGTCTTCACTTTTGGATGTATCTCAACCAAACTTATACAGTAGTTAGATATCCATGAGAGCTCGGTTCCTTTCGAAAACCAGCCAGATCCGCCCATGCATGACTGGATTATGGCCCTTGAAATGGTCAAAATTGCTATAAAAGAGCGTGTTAACACGATACAGTCTTCACTTTTGATTGTATCTCAACCAAACTTATACAGTAGTTAGATATCCATGAGAGCTTGGTTCCTTTCGAAAACCAGCCAGATCCGCTTATGCATGACTGGATTATGGCCCTTGAAATGGTCAAAATTGCTATAAAAGAGCTTGTTAACACGATACAGTCTTCACTTTTGATTGTATCTCAACCAAACTTATACAGTAGTTAGATATCTATGAGAGCTCGGTTCCTTTCGAAAATCAGCCAGATCCGCTCATGCACGACTGGATTATGGCCCTTGAAATGGTCAAAATTGCTTGTTTACACGATACAGTCTTCACTTTTGATTGTATCTCAACCAAACTTATACAGTAGTTAGATATACATGAGAGCTCGGTTCCTTTCGAAAACCAGCCAGATCCGCTCATGCATGACTGGATTATGGCCCTTGAAATGGTCAAAATTGCTATAAAAGAGCTTGTTAACACGATAGTCTTCACTTTTGGATGTATCTCAACCAAACTTATACAGTTGTTAGATATCTATGAGAGCTCGGTCCCTTTCGAAAACCAGCCAGATCCGCAATTGCAAGACTGGATTATGGCCCTTGAAATTGTTCAAATTGCTATAATTGAGCATGTGAACACAATAGAGGCTCTATTTACTATCTGATCTTCACCAAACTTAGATAGTAGTTAAATATTGATGAGAGCTTGTTGGTTCCTTTTGAAAACCAGCCAGATCCGCCAAGACTGGATTATGGCCCATGAAATTGTAAAAATTGCTATAATACAGCTTGTGAACACAAAAGAGCCTCTATTTACTATCCGATCTTCACCATACATACATGATCTGGATTGAAAATGACCAAAGAACCATACCAGTAGAGCATTCTTGTTTGAAGTTATGTGACTTGTTTTGTAACTTTCCAAAAAATGGAACAATTGACCATCTTTTTTCCCCTCATACAATGGGTACCATCCCACAGAACTTTCAGTGCTTTGATTCTATCTGTATACCGTTTCTTTACATTTGTCAATGTTTTAGAGCCCATGCTAAACTTCTTATTCAGCCCAACACAGGTATTCCTTTTTATACGTCCGTTTTTAAACGTATTATAGTTTTACCTGCGGCGGGCGGGCTTTGTCCAGTATGTTGTCCGCCTAATAACTTTAGAAGCCTTTGTTCAATCATCGATAACAAGCCATATCGCTATAGTCACTTGAGAGACTTCTCGTGGAAGACAGTGGTGCAGAGGTAGAGCGTCGGCCTCTCGTATCAAAGGTCCCTGGTTCGAGTCCCGTGATGAGCGACTTTGGGATTTTTCCACATTTTTCCTTTCGAAAACCAGCCAGATCCGCCCATGACTGGATTATGGCCCTTGAAATGGTCAAAATTGCTATAAAAGAGCTTGTTAACACGATACAGTCTTCACTTTTGATTGTATCTCAACCAAACTTATACAGTAGTTAGATATCTATGAGAGCTCGGTTCCTTTCGAAAACCAGCCAGATCCGCTCATGCATGACTGGATTATGGCCCTTGAAATGGTCAAAATTGCTATAAAAGAGCTTGTTAACACGATAGTCTTCACTTTTGGATGTATCTCAACCAAACTTATACAGTAGTTAGATATCTATGAGAGCTCGGTCCCTTTCGAAAACCAGCCAGATCCGCCCATGCAAGACTGGATTATGGCCCTTGAAATTGTTCAAATTGCTATAATTGAGCATGTGAACACAATAGAGGCTCTATTTACTATCTGATCTTCACCAAACTTAGATAGTAGTTAAATATTGATGAGAGCTTGGTTCCTTTTGAAAACCAGCCAGATCCGCCAAGACTGGATTATGGCCCATGAAATTGTAAAAATTGCTATAATACAGCTTGTGAACACAAAAGAGCCTCTATTTACTATCCGATCTTCACCATACATACATGATCTGGATTGAAAATGACCAAAGAACCATACCAGTAGAGCATTCTTGTTTGAAGTTATGTGACTTGTTTTGTAACTTTCCAAAAAATGGAACAATTGACCATCTTTTTTCCCCTCATACAATGTGTACCGTCCCACAGCACTTTCAGTGCTTTGATTCTTCCTAGTAACCTTATGTTGGAGTCAATATGACCTATATTCGAATTTAAGCTGGATATCATTAGGACAAACATTCTGACAAAATATCAAGCTGCTGAATAAAAAATGATTGTTAACACGCTATTCATTCAATGTGACATAGTGACCTAGTTTTTAACTAGTTTGACCCATATGCAAACTATGCCTAAAGCAACGATTGTGGAATCTAGAGTGTTAACAAGATTTTCCTTTAATTTGGCCTAGTGACCTACGTTTTGATTCGACATGACCAATATTCCAACCTGACCTACTTATCATCAACACAAGCAATCTGAAAAAGTTGACCTAGTGACATAGTGTTGGACTACATATGGCCCATATTCGAACTTTGCAAATATTTGATGGAGATAAATGTTCTAATAAAATGCCATGAAGATCTGATACAACATGTGGCTTGTAGAGTGGTTGCAAGGCAATTGTTGACGACACACGACGGACAAAATGTGATCACAATTACTCACCGTGATCACTTCATGGTCAGGTGAGATAACACTCAATGCAAAGATAGAGACACATTTTATAATGTAAAGTATGTATATTGAAACATTGTGAGCAATTTCAACTTTTGCCAGAATGTTGTAAAATTCTGTCACAGATGTGTTAGAATGCATCTACAAGTAGGAAAATGATTGTACATTTAGGCAAGGGTTAACCCGTTCCCACATACAACAAATCTGTGACAGACAGTTTGAAAATACTCAAAAATAAGTATAATCTTTATAATTGTAGGTAAAATTACTGAAAATGTTGAAAACATTGTGGCAAAAGGAGAAATTGCTTGTTTTTGACAAATTTCTCCTTCTGTCACAATGGTTTTCAAATGTTGTCTGAAAGCGTCTGTATGGAGAAAATGGTTAGTACTCATGAGGATTTCAGGAAGATAAATGAACAAAACAAACACTCAGCCATGTCGATGACTCACTTAAGCTGCATTGTTCTTTTTGATGACTCACGTAAGATACATTGTTCTGTGTTCAATTCATTTCCAAGATCTCTTAACAAAATTAAGCCTTTCCCATATACAGTCCTCTGCAGCATTCGAATTTTGAAAACATTGTGGCGAAAAAATAATTGCTCATGATGATCACTTTCACCTTTTGCCTCAATGTTTTAAACTTTATTTAATAACTGTTCCGTCTGTAAAGAAGAGGGCCATGATGGCCCTGGATCGGTCTTATGAGTTATATGATTTGATTATATATGCCAATCACAATTACTCATTTTACGGTAAGGTAAGCCAATACAAGAGGCCCAAGAGGACCAGTTTAGTTCCACTGACACATAGTGAAAAACCCAAACCCTATGATGTGTGTCTTTTGTGAATTAATATTACTTAGGTCATTAAAGACATGTTTATGTACCAGTTAGTTTTTTATAATAAAATTTATATTTAGTGTTTTCCCTTTATATATCTATGTTAAACAGGCGACCCCAGGGGCATGATTTTAACAATCTTTATAGAGGACCTCTAGTCAATGCTGCACATTAAATATTTACGCTCTAGTCTTTCAGTTTTAGACAAGATATTCAAAGTTTTTCCGTATACAGCTCTACGTAAAACTGGTGACCCCCGGGGCGGAGTAAACTTTGACAACAGGGGCATAATTTGAACAATCTTTAAAGAAGACTACTTGCCAATGAAACAAACCAACAATCGAAGCTCTAGACATGTTTTAGAAAAGAAGATTTTCAAAGTTAAAAAAAATACTCCTTTTGGTTTTCAAGGCATCAAAAGTTCTGCATGGAATTAATTTCTTTGAACGAATTTGAAAGAAGGTCATGCAATGATCATTCTTACCAAGTTAAGTCAAATTCCATACAGTGGTGTAGGAGAAAATAGTGTTTACCTGATGTTGTCCAAGTCATCCTGTGTTGTCTTTTGTCAAATTAATATGACTTAGAAGGTCACCAAAGAAATGTTTATTTCAAAATCTGACAATTATGTTCTTAATATCTAAATCTTACCTGCTGTGAATAAAAGGTAAAATAGCCCCGCCCTCTAGCTGTATGCAATGGGCTTTTTCCAAATATGATCGGTGCTTTTGTTCAAGAAGATTATTTTCAATCTGTATACATACAGATAAAACAAACGCAAATCCATGGCGGCCATGTTTTTGATCGAATCAGAATAATTTCAAACATTCTGGTAAAGGGTTCTCAAGGGAAATGTATGTTAAATTAGTTTCAAATCTGGCAAGTACCTTTACGCAAGAGCATTTTTGTATTTTTTTACTATACCACTGTTTGGGAGCGACACCGGATATTGATACTAAGCGAAGCTAGTGGAAGTCAAAAGCGAACAACACAAACAGTTAACTTTCTCGAAAGAAGTACGTTTCTAAGAACCACTTATAAACAAGGATGTACACATGTTTTATGTAAATATGTTTTGTATGTAACTGTATACATTTATATGTATAGGTTAATACAATTCATTTCTGTTCTGGTTTGACAGATGTTTGATCAAACTCCTTATTACTAATTAGCCAACAGTTAAAGCCAGATCAAGATGTGCAGATGACGAAGGTTGATCTGAACCTACACTTTTTACAATACAACTGACTCGCTGGTGTCAGGGTAAACGGTAAAATTCCGTACAAACAAAACCAAGCTGCGTAATGATTGATTGAAATACTAAACAAATTTACAATAACTTTCAGGTGACAAAACTGTATGACTAATGCGATATCCGCTAATGAAATATATCCTGTTTTTCAACATTCTTTCAACAATATCACGGCGACAAATTCACATTCCCATGACTTTCTACTCAAGCAACTAGTTTCTTTGTTCTTGTTTGGGTTTTCACGTCGCTTTTAACAGTTTAGGTCGACTAGCGCTGGTCAGAATAGAAGATATGGATCACATACCTTATATTTTCACAACGAAAAAGATATATCAGGTATGAAAACCATACCACACCACCTGCTTGAGTTCAAGAGATTTATTGACTCCAGTCGTTCAGACCCATTTAGTTTGGTTTAACGGTTGAAGCTAGCGTCCGATTGTGGCTGCCATTTTTACTGCTGAGTGTCCCGTAGTTCGGTTTTACGGTTGAAGCTAGCGTCCGATTGTGGCTGCCATTTGTACTGAGTGTCCCGTAGTTCGGTTTTACGGTTGAAGCTAGCGTCCGATTGTGGCTGCCCTTTGTACTGAGTGTCCCGTAGTTCGGTTTTACGGTTGAAGCTAGCGTCCGATTGTGGCTGCCATTTTTACTGAGTGTCCCGTAGTTCGGTTTTACGGTTGAAGCCAGCGTCCGATTGTGGCTGCCATTTTTACTGAGTGTCCCCAGCAGCAGAAGCATCAAGCAAATAGTGTCAGAATTTGCAATCATTTTTGTCAATCTCAGTGGAAAATAATGTGTCGAGTAGGATTCGAGCGAACACTAAGTGTAACCCGTTTCAAGACACAGACACTTGCTGGCAGACTCTGCAACAGGCTTCTTTTGAAAACATTGTGGCAAAATGAGGAAATTGCTCATTAAGATAGATAAACTGTCGACGGGTTTTACCTGAAATAATGTTGAAAATGCGGCGTAAACCCTAACAAATACGAAATTGCATAAGTATGATATTAAAACTAAATTTGATAACGATATATTCGAGTGTTGACCGAGGTTTAACCCATTCCCGTATGAAGACAGTTTTAAATTTGATAACGATATATTCGAGTGTTGACCGAGGTTTAACCCATTCCCTTATGTAGACATTTCTTAATTTGTTAACGATATATTCGAGTGTTGCCTGATGTTTAACCCATTCCTTTATGTAGACATTTCTAAATTTGATAACGATATATTCGAGTGTTGACCAAGGTTTAACCCATCACCTTATGTAGACATTTCTAAATTTGATAACGATATATTCGAGTGTTGACCGAGGTTTAACTCATTCCCTTATGTAGACGTTTCTAAATTTGATAATGATATATTCGAGTGTTGACCGAGGTTTAACCCATTCCCTTATGTAGACGTTTCTAAATTTGATAATGATATATTCGAGTGTTGACTGAGGTTTAACCCATTCCCTTATGTAGACATTTCTGACGCATCAGCATCAAACTAATTTTAAAAACGTTATGGCAAAATATGAAATTACTCATAATAAGGAGTTTCTTATTTTACCACAACTTTTCTAACTATATCAATTATTCAAAACAGCTCATTTACAAAGGCGTTCTCTGCAACTTTGTCGAATTTGATCAGTATAATTATGTTATCAGGTATAAGTTTTCAATTGATTTAATGGTGATCCGATGTTTGTACAATATGTTGTTGGTTTGTTTGTTTATTATTGTTTTGTGTTTAACGTCACTATCAACATTGTGTCAGTTATATCGCGTCGTTATCTTAGTAAGTCTCAAGTACGTCTGCTTCATTTATTCTGACACAAGCCAGTCAGTCGTAATGCTTACCCCACAGACCCGAGCACCAAAAAAAAGCAGTCACAAACAGTACAGATGCAGCAATATAATACGTAATCAAAGAATCACAATATGCGTACAGTCCCAAAACATAAAATATACTGTACAATCAGTCGTCTGCTATAACATTACATATAGAAGAAACAATTTTGTTTAATGTGTTTACTTTGTGTTAAAACAAATGTATATATACATTTATATATATATAAATAAATATTAATGTAAACACGATCAGGGACGATAGAGATCAGCATTTACATCCATATTGATCGAATTCTCGAATTTCCGACAGATGCTTCTATTTATAAAACAAGTTTAAAGCAACAGTTGAATACTTACACACATTTCTACTTAAACTATATGGAAACCATATACTGCATACTCAAACGTCACTGTTTGTCCAACTTTACTCGGATATTTCATTCTTTATTGTCAATATGTAAGCTAAGAAATATGTTATATTTAATCAAATATGTAAAACAGAATCTGACTCTATATGGCTAGTTTTAATTAATGCATTGAAACAAGTGTTAACTAGTTAATTATCTTCCTTTAACATCATGTATTATTATGTGTATTCAAGTGCCCTATCCATGTATATGAATGTCATACTTAAGGTCAAGCACCTACAACGGAGTGGCGGTTCAGTATGATACAATATGAACAAACATGCCCCCATACCACATGTTCGACATAATTAAATGTTAATGAAATCATGTGGAAGAACGTTGGCCGAATTGAACTGTATTGATACCCATATTGAATTTTAGCTTTAAAATATTACATTGAAGGTCAAGCACCTTTACCAGAGCAGCGGCCCGGTATGATAGAAACGCATTAAGTTGGTGTGGACATCTTTACTTTACATCTTATCGGTACTGTTTTTTCATATGTTATATGTGAACGTTTGTTTCCATGCGTTAATCCCTTATTGTTGAGTATTTATTTTTCAACGTCCCAATCATACTTATTATTGACACAATGTGGATAATGTTTGTTTGTTGTTTTGGTTTGACAACAGTTTGTTGGTCTGTTATGTTGTTTCTCTTAACGCAATGTTCAACTTTATTTCAGTTATATTATGGCGACAGTTCACTTATTCATGATCCATGGGTAAACACACCAGTATTAGACTAGGAAATTTGCCTTGTCAAGGGGAACTCCACCATGACTACAGTGCCGGGACTGCATGGGGATCGAACCCGGGACGCCCGGTTCCAAATTCCCCGACGCTAACCACTCGACCACAGCGGATTCCTTTGGTTTGACAAACGAGCACCACCATGGGAAAAGGCACACGTATATCGTTGTGACTACTGTATATCCAGGTAAGCCCTGTATACTTTGTATACTTTGATCAAGATACACATTGCTCACATATTACTCAACATATTACAGGTCAGCCCTGTATACTCTGTATACTTTGATCAAAATACACATTGCTCACATATTACTCAACATATTACAGGTCAGCCCTGTATACTCTGTATACTTTAATCAACATACACATTGCTCATATATTACTCAACATATTACAGTTCAGCCCTGTATACTCTGTTTAGTTGGATTAAAATACACATTGCTCACATATTACTCAACATATTACTGGTCAGCCTGAATACTCTGTATACTTTAATCAACATACACATTGCTCATATATTACTCAACATATTACAGTTCAGCCCTGGTATACTCTGTTTACTTGGATTAAAATACACATTGCTCACATATTACTCAACATATTACTTGTCAGCCCTGACTACTCTGTATACTTTAATCAAAATACACATTGCTCATATATTACTCAACATAGTACAGTTCAGATCTGTATACTCTGTATACTTTGATCAAGATATACATTGCTCGCATATTACTTAACATTTAACAGTTCAGCCCCGTATACTCTGTATACTTTGATCAAAATACACATTGCTCACATAATACTCACCATATTTCAGGTCAGCCCTGTATAATCTGCATACTTTGATCAAGATACACATTGCTCACATATTACTTAACATATTACAGTTCAGCTCTGTATACTCTGTATACTTTTATCAAAATACACATTGCTCAAATATTACTCAACATATTTTAGGTCAGCTTCTAAAATGCTTTTGTAGGTTATATGTCAAAATATCTCGATCTGCACAAAAGACAAAGGTCTATCAAATGTATTATATAGGTTTCCATTTGACATTTGTAAAAGAATATAAAATTGCAACACAATTTTCAGGTTCACCAGAATATCAGTTACTATAGGTACGGGATCCTCCAGTATGCATGTAGCTGTATTCCCTATGGCGAATTCACATCTTTTCGACGCCCATCAATCCAAATGTATCTACATGATTTGGAATTCTTCGAACAGGAAATGTTTATGACATACAGACTATTTAGCCTATTGGTGAAAGACGAATGACACTAGTCACAATGAATTCTGTCAATCATCGGAAAAAATGAAGGCAGTTTTTAGGGTGTCCTAAAAGTTTTTTCTAAATGTTCATCACTCCATTGGGCTTAGGGGGTCGTACGGTCGAATCCCGGCTTGGTCATACCATTTTTTCCGATGATTGAAAACAGTCGTTATGCCTAGCAGAATTCTTTCTTCACCAATTGACAAAATAGTATTTTTTTTAAAAATGTCAAGGCCTACAACGAGGTAAACATTGCAAGATCTTTTACATAATCGCCACTATTGTGCCTTCGGCGCTTTGATTGACAATGTTCTATCCTATTGCATAATGTCAGTCTATTTTTTGTATGGCAAAATTGTTAAAATTCTAAAATCCCAATACCTGGGTGTTTTAAACTAGTCATTATTCAAATTAAATATACGTTTCAGTTTTTGGGTGTATCTGTTGCTTTAGTATAGGATTACGATTTCAGAATATGTACGTTTTGTAAATGTGGCACATGTAACTTCAAAGGGGTTTTTGTTACAAAATGTAGAATTTTGAATTATTTTGTTTCTCCACGTAATATTGTAATCAAATAACTAGTAACTGGTGTACAAGGTGAGCTGATAAAAAACATAGAAATGACAAGTGATACATGTTTAGTTAAATAAACAGCCAACTCTATTTTTACTATGAGATAAATAGTATACAGTAAAACCCTTTCCCTCACACAGACGCTCTCTGACGCCTCTGCAACAGACGACTTTTAAAAGCAATGCGACCAAAGGACAAACTTCTCATATTAATCAATTTTTCCAATTGCAACAATGTTTTTAAGTATATATAATAATTATGGTATCGTTTAAAGATAATTTCCGCATTGTTTTTATATTTTTTCAAAGTTATCTGCTTCGTATTTATTGTAAGTGGTAAACATGTTAAAGCTGGTGAAACGGATGCAACTCGTTATAGTACTTGAATAGTGTCAGCCGATTTGGTGTCTTAACCCTTTCCCATCTGCAGACGCATTTTGACGCAATAGCAGCAGACGACTTTTGAAATCATAGTGGCCAAAGGTGGAATTGCTCATGATGAGCAATTCCTCCTTTGGTCACAATGTATTCAACTTTATTTAACAATTAAGCTATCTTTTATGGAGATTGTTCAGGTTTTCGCCACTATTTTTTCAAAGTCGTCTGTTGCAGATTTGTTG
>JASEVX010000028.1:1822657-1936885 GCA_031761405.1 Serripes groenlandicus
ATAAACAATTCATGCTTCCTGACTAGGCTAGTTAATAAGCCTTGCTCAAGGACAATCCAGATTGATCGCCAGCGACTGGTGATCGAATCCTGTACGCCCGTAGGAAATTTGCAGGGTCACGCGCTCTCTGTCAAGTTTGATGTTAATACATTGAAGAAAATTGCATATTTGAAGTCAATTTGTCATAAGAAAAATAAACAAACAAACAGGATAGAGTTTTGTTCCAAATGGACCGCCTCAGTGCTGTAGTGGTAGAGCGTCCAACTCGATTGCGGGAGATCGCGCGTTCGATAGTCGCCGGGTCATAAAAACGGTTTTTAAAATGGTTGTATTGGCTACCCTCCTTGGTGGGGGCTCTGGGTTGTGGGGGTTAGCATTACGGTCGATTGTCTGGTGTCAGGATAAACGGACTTGGTGCTCTGGGTTGTGGGTTAGCATTACGGTCGATTGTCTGTGTCAGGATAAACGGACTTGGTGCTCTGGGTTGTGGGTGTAGCATTACGGTCGATTGTCTGGTGTCAGATAACGGACTTGGTGCTCTGGGTTGTGGGCGTTTAGCATTACGTCGATTGTCTGGTGTCAGGATAAACGGACTTGGTGCTCTGGGTTGTGGGGTTAGTCATTACGGTCGATTGTCTGGTGTCAGGATAAATGGACCAGTTATTACTGGTAACTCACACAGAGAAATGCCGTGATATAAACTGCTTTTTGTTAAAGCGGCATAAACCACCAGACAAACAATAAATAAATATGTTTCCTTATATTGATTTATTCTCCTGAGCACAGGGTTTGACATTGATTCTTTGAAGATAATTTGCCACTCAGAAACAATGATATGACCAAATAATTCAAAGTTTGACAGCTCGACACCCCAAACAGTCGTTAAAGAGATCTTTAAATGCCTGTTAAAAACCCCAGGAAGAATTGCGAATTGAAGTTAATACGTTCAAATGACCACGACCATTTCCTCAATAATTATGAAACTACAAGGATAAAAGGGTTCTTATGATTTAAAATAAACCCCCTGATATCACTAAACATTACGCTGGGCACCACTTTCAGACAGTGCTTATAAGAGTATCGGGAAATTTTTAATAATTTATTTGTGTGTGAATACAAGTATATGTTTGTTTATTATAGTGTTCAATCTATTAAATGGGCAAGCCATTTCTGAATTATGAGAAATCTTTGACCTGAACACATCGTTACCTCCCGTGTCGTATCCTTTTGCCATGCCTCGGGCAGACAGACTTTCGTTCGCATTATTTAACAATCTGAGCCGTCAGGCGAGAAAACCAACATTATGGTCTCTGCGTTATTTATCGACCTAGATCAGCCTACGCACTCCGCACAGACTGATCCGGGCAAACACTTTCCGGCTCAGGGGGATAGAGATATAGAGTAATGATTCTTGAAACAGAAAATCCACAGCAGGCGAAAAGTGTCTATCCGGGTCAGGTTGCGCGACCCGCTTAGGCTGATCCGGGTCGATACTTTACGCAGAGTCCACACTGTTGGTTTTCTCGCAGGATGGCTCATCTGGCGGTTAACCAACCGACCATATCAAAACTGATCGCACTGTTTTCACTGGGATTAGAGCCTTCGAGCTCGCTCCCGAAAGGGATGACTTTACCACTAGATCTCCAAACAATCATAATTGTAAAAAAATTCTTCAAGAACAAAACAAAATACCCTTCTGTGGCAGAAAAGTTTAAAAACATTGTCAGAAAAACCGTCAATGTTCATCAGTTTTGCTTTATATTTGCTTGTGTTGCCTGCATTTGCTGGGTGACACATTTGAATCACTGCTCCAACGTGTCTGTATGTCATACCTATTCACAGTAGGCACATTTACACAGATCCAAACAGCTTAGAAAGAACCGGAATAATAAATGCGAGTCTTGATTTCAAGCACACCTCAACAGCATATAAAATGTTCTTTGTGTTAAGATATCCGCCTTTGTAAATCTAATCTCAGAGACGTAAGAATACCCGCCTATGTTCATGTAATCTCAGACGTTAGAAAACCCGCATTTGTTCATATAATATCATAGGCGTTAGAATATCTTCCTTTATTAATCTAATATCTGAGACTTTAAAATACTCACCTTTGTTAATCTAGTCTCAGAGACGTTAGAATACCCGCCTTTGTTAATCTAGTCTCAGAGACATTAGAATACCCGCCTTTGTTTATCTTATCTCAGAGACGTTAGAATACCAGCATTTGTTCATCTTATCTCGGAGACCTTAGAATATCAGCCTTTGTTTATCTAATCTCATAGACGTTAGCATACCCGCCTTTGTTCATCTAATCTCAGACGTTCGTATATCCGCCTTTGTTTATCTAATGTCAGAAACGTTAAAATACCCGGCTTTGTTCATCTAATCTCATAGACGTTAGAATACCCGCCATCATATTGGTACTTAGTTATAATCTTTATTTACATCTCATTATTGTACATTTTCATACAATATAACATTTATAACATAATATATACCATACTCAAACTAGCTCGTGTTTTTCCGTTGCATAACAATCATGCCAAGGAAGATGCAAATAATTATAAACCTATCTCGATATTGCCAACTATTTCAAAAGTCTTTAAAAAAACATATGGCAAATGAATTACGCCGATTCTCTCAGTATACAAATATTATACATAAGACACAATCTGGTTTCAGAAAAAAACATTCTTGCCAAACTGCTCTTGTAAGATTATAGACCATTTGTCAAGGGAAATTGATAGCGGCAAAACGATGGGCGTATTGTATCTCGACTTGAGAAAAGTTTTCAATACAGTAAATCATGAACTACTATTTTAAAAACTCAAACTGTGCCAATTTTCGGTTTCCGCACTAAACTGGCTAAGATCTTATTTCTCCAACAGAAAACATGTCGTACTGGAGGGCGATACGTCTTCGGATGTTCAAACAGTTATTTCAGGGGTACCACAAGGCTCGATACTCGGACCTCTATTATTTCTAATTTACATTAACGATTTGCATCTCAAATTGGAATATTCAGGAATTGATATGTATGCCGACGATACAACTGTAAATGATAGCCATTATTCCCTTCAATATATTGAACAAAGGTTACAAACTGATCTAAATAATGTCGAATGTTGTTGTAGACATAATCAAATGCCCCTTAGTGCACACAAATTTACGTGTATGTTACTAGGATCAGTTCACAATACGAAAAAGTATCGGACATTAAATATAGACATTAACGGCAACAATATTGCTTGTGTTACAAATCATAAAGTGCTTGGCGTGTATGTTGATAAAACACTTACTTGGGAACATCAAATAAAAAAGGTATATAATAACTTGAATTGTAAATTAGCACTTTTTCGAAGGATAAACCTATTTCTCAATAAAGAAATGAGAGTTTTGTTCCACAATAGCTATATTTTACCCATATTGGATTATGGATCTACCGTATGGTCTAAATCCAATATGAGCGTCTTAAACAAAATAGTTAACACTTAGAAAAGATCAGCTAGAATGATTTTAGACAAGAGGTTCGATCACCCCTCAGCTGCTCTATTTCAAGCACTTAATTGGTTGCCGTTATTTCAACGTTGTAATTACCATATGGGTGTTTTAATTTACAAAGCTTTTTACAATCTAGTTCCTGTGTATTTATCGAATCTACTTATTAATGAAACAGAAGCATCCGCAAATTATAATCTTCGTTCCAAAACAGAAACGATATTCCTCATCCATTAATCAAATCGGGCTATACAAAAAACACTTTCCAATATTCTGACATGGTTCTATGGAACACCGTGGCAAATTCGTACCTGCGATAAATTAGACACGTTTCGCAAACACTACAGAAACTATCTTCTTGGAAAACAAATATGACTATAAAATATATGGATATAATTTTATGATTTTTTTCAGGCAACCCGCTCACAGTGTTCATTATTTAAGAATTGGACATATATATATACTGTATATACATTTGTTTAAATATGTTTAAAATGCTTATGTGCAAACGTATTCTTTGAATTTGATAAAGGGTCACTAAAGGAACAAGTTAACAAAATTATTTGAACATTGGCCAAAGGTTTGGGAAGAGAATCTTTTTAAAGTTTTTTTCTATGGTTGCCATGGGAACCCGAATTCTGCATGGATACAAACAAGTTGAAGGAAATTTTGTGAAAACGTTGTGAACTTTAAACCCAATTGGGCTACTGATTACAGAGAAGAAGATGTTGACGGACGACGCAAGACGGACGAAGCAAGGCGGACGACACAGGAATCAAAGAACTGGTAGAATCAGAAGCTAATGGGCTAATTTTAAAACGTGTAAAGAAGATATATCAACTCGATTTAAATCGACATCAACGGTCATCAACGACTTTAAAAATGTCTTAGCCAAAATATGAAAACTAAATATAAATCCAAGTTAAATTATCGAATCAAGTTCAAAACAGTGTTGCAAATGTAGAAATGGCGCATAAAGTTTTAAAAGGTCGTCTGCAGCAGAGGCTCAAGAAAGCATCTGTGTGTGGGAAAGGTAAAAGGTCCGACTGTTATCTGTAAACATCACTAGTGGCTTGGTGGTTGTATTGACATTAAGGCGTTTGTTACAATTCCATGACTTCATATTCCAAGGAACGAAGTTGAGAAGGGTAGGTAACGCCCCTTGTACATCCGTTATCTGGTTAAAATATTACGCAAAGAAAGGAAATAATTCAGAAATCCATATATTGTAGCAAATAAAACTTTGAAGTCATATATGGAATGTGTACAACATAAGCGTGTTATGTAAGCTTAATATGTCAACTGAAGCTGCAGAGACATCTTAATAAATGTAATGTCTATGTTATTTGAATACGGGCTAGTTTAAATACCCATGTATTCTGATTTTGGAGTTTGAACAGTATTGTCCAAATATATGAAAGGCATTATTCAAATGGATCAAAGATAAACAGAAAGGCTAATTACTTAAATATGTGTATTTATTGCAATAAAAAAATGTTCAAACTTAAATGAATAGCGCTAAAAGTTCAGGTAGATCTAATACTGATTATAAATTAGATGCGATGTTTTTAATCTTCAAAAGATAAAAGTCAAAGGTTTCCTGACGCCTTCCTAATAAATAAATACGTTACATGATAAGTCTATGTGATAACCGTTGTTAAAGTCAGTTACATACATGTGTTCTAATATATTTTAATTAGCTTTAGATAACACGAGTCAAAAGCAGCCCCATAAAACAAGCGAGCAAAGATGCCATGACCTCACTTGCCCCACCTGTTTCTCCACCTATTTCTCCGCCCGTTTTACCGCTCAAAGTCTTCATAATGTTTTCGAGTGTCATTTCCTTGTCACAAGAATCAACTCGACTGTAGAATTGAAGGTCTTCCAGCGTCAATTCCTTTTCTTCTCCGATCGGGGGTTTGAATACGTTTGATTTCCGAAATTTGTAGACGTCACCCTGGTAACAAGGGTCGGTTGATTTTAGCACCTTGATGTACTCCTTGCATTCCCTTCTACACTGGATTATGCCGCACTTCTCTTTTATGTTCCTCACGATTTCATCCCTACAATATGTATAATGATAATTAGTTCATTTTAATAATAATACTACTACTACTAATAATAGTAATAATTTTAAATTATTTTCAACACTTGATTATGTCTCGCACTTCTCAACTATGTTCTTCTTGATTTCGTCCCTATAATATTAATAACAATTATAATAATAATTGTAATAATAATAATAATAATGATAATAATAATAATAATTGTAATACTCATAATAATAATGATAATTGTAATAATGATAATAATAATGAGGATAATAGATTCCTACTACAACGGATTATGCCACACTTCTCATATATGTTCCTCACAAGTTTGTCCCTTAGATGATATAAGTAATAATGATAAAATGGTAATTGTTACAATAATAATAATAATAATAATAATAATAATAATTATAACCATAATAATAATGATAATAATAATAATAATAATAATAATAATTATAATAATAATAAAATCTTTCGACAACAGATTAGGCTTCACTGCTCATCTGGCCTTAGATATCGTTAGTTAAAATAAAAATGGTTTTCCGTTAACTTTACAGCGGATCTATACATCTTGATGTTTGGAATTAATACATAAATAATTGTTTTTAAAGAAAGGTTAAACAGTTTGGTCCACACACATAGGTTGTCTCTATAGCCTTTTGGATACTTCATCATGTTTAAGGGACGACGCCATTATTGGTGTATGCGTGAGTATAGTGTAACAATATAAGCAGGTAACTCCATGTTCAGGGACGAAGCAATTATTGGTGTATGCGTGGGTATAGAGTAACGATAGAGGTAGGTAGCTCCCTGTTCAAGGGCCGAAGCAATTATTGGTGTATGCGTGGGTATAGTGTTTCGATAGACACAGGTTACTCCATGTTCAAGGGACGAAGCAATTATTGGTGTATGCGTGGGTATAGTGTATCGATAGAGGCAGGTTACTCCATGTTCAGGGACGAAGCAATTATTGGTGTATGCGTGGGTATAGTGTATCGATAGAGGCAGGTTACTCTATGTTCAGGGACGAAGCAATTATTGGTGTATGCGTGGGTATAGTGTTTCGATAGACACAGGTTACTCCATGTTCAAGGGACGAAGCAATTATTGGTGTATGCGTGGGTATAGTGTATCGATAGAGGCAGGTTACTCCATGTTCAGGGACGAAGCAATTATTGGTGTATGCGTGGGTAAAGTGTATCGATAGAGGCAGGTTACTCCATGTTCAGGGACGAAGCAATTATTGGTGAATGCGTGGGTATAGCGTAAAGATAGAGGCAGGTTACTCCATGTTCAAGGGACGAAGCCATTATTGGTGTATGCGTGAGTATAGTGTAACGATAGAGGCAGGTAACTCCCTGTTCAGGGACGACGCCATTATTGGTGTATGCGTGAGTATAGTGTAACGATAGAGGTAGGTAACTCCCTGTTCAAGGGACGAAGCCATTATTGGTGTATGCATGAGTTTAGTGTAACGATAGAGGCAGCTAACTCCATGTTCAAGAGACGAAGCCATTATTGGTGTATGCGTGCGTATAGTGTAACGATAGAGGTAGGTATCTCCCTGTTCAGGGACGAAGCCATTATCGGTGTATGCGTGACCTTAAAGTGTAACGATAGAGGCAGGCAACTCCATGTTCAGGGACGAAGCTATTGTTGGTGTATGCGTGACCTTATAGTGTAACGATAGAGGCAGCTAACTCCATGTTCATGGGACGATGCCATTATTGGTTTATGCGTGACCTTAAAGTGTAACGATAGAGGCAGGGAACTCCATGTTCAAGGGACGAAGTCATTATTGGTGTATGCGTGATCTTAAAGTGTAACGATAGAGGCAGATAACTCCATGTTCAAGGGACGAAGCCATTATTGGTGTATGCGTGACCTTAAAGTGTAACGATAGAGGCAGGTAACTCCATGTTCAGGGACGAAGCCATTATTGGTGTATGCGTGACCTTATAGTATAACGATAGCGTCAGGTTACTCCATGTTCAAGGGACGAAGCCACTATTGGTGTATGCGTGACCTTAAAGTGTAACGATAGAGGTAGGTACCTCCATGCTTATCATGAATCGCATAACCAGAGAATGACACGCTATCCATATTAAGGACGATATGAACCACTATCGGAACCACTATCTGCTAAATTGTGTTAATACAGTTGGTACCACTATGTGCCAAGTTGTGTTAATACAGTTGGTAACACTATTTCATGAGCTTTGTTGATATAGTTGGTAGCAATTTTGCTTAGCTTTGAGAATTCAGTTGGTAACACTTTGTAATAAGCTTTGTAAATAGAGTTGGTAACACTATGTAATTTGGTGTGTTCTACAGTTTGTAACACTATATGCTGAGATTTGTTAATACAGAGTTTAACATTATATTGTTAAGATTATCATAGCAGTTAGTAACACTTTGTGATTAGCTCTGCTTCTACAGTTGGTTAAACTAGGTAGTCAGCTGTGTTACTAGAGTTGGTAATACTCGGTTTTTAGTTGTGTTGCTAAAGCTGTTACCCGTTTGTGTTACCACAGTTGGAAACACTATCTAGTTAGCTGTGTTATTAGCGATGGAAACACTATGTTATAAGTAATGTTACCACAGTTAATTACACTTTGTAATTGACTGCGTAACCACAGTCGAAAATAGTTTGTAATTAGCTGTGTTACAACAGTCTATAACATTATGTTATTAGCTCTGTTATTACAGTCGATAACATTATGTTATTAACTGAGATAAAACAACAGATAACACTATTTAATTAGCTGTGTTACCATAGTCGATAACACTATGCAATATGCTGCTATATCACAGTCGATAACATTATGTAATTAACTTTGTTACCTCAGTCAATCATTCTCATAATCAATAACACTATGTTATTAGCTGTGTTACAACAGTCGGTTACACCGTGTAATTATCTGTGTCAACAAAGTCGATAACACAATCTTATTATCTGTTTTACTACAGTCGATAGCGCTATGTAATTAGATGTGTTACAACAGTCGATGACGCCATGTTATTAGCTGTGTTACTACAGTCGGTAACACCATGTAATAAGCTGTGTCACCATAGTCGATAACACTATGCAATAAGCTGTTTTACTACAGTCGGTAGCACTATGTTATTAGCTGTGTTACTACAGTCGGTAGCACTTTATTATTAGTTTTAGTATTACAGTCGGTAGCACTATGTAATTAAATGTGTTACTACAGTCGGTAACACTTTGTTATTAGCTGTGTTACTACAGTCGATAACACTATGTAATAAGCTGTTTTACTACAGTCGGTAACACTATGTAATTAGCTGTGTTACTACAGTCGATAACACTATGTAATTAGCTGTGATGCTACAGTCGATACCACTATGTAATTAGCTGTGTTGATACAGTCGATAACACTATGTAATTAGATGTGTTAGTACAGTCGGTAGCACTATGTAATTAGCTGTGGTACTACAGTCGGTAGCACTATGTTTGTAGCTGTGTTACTACAGTCGATAACATTATGTAATTAGCTGTGTTACTACAGTCGATACTACTTTGATTTTAGCTGTGTTACTACAGTCGATAACACTGTGTTATTAGCTGTGTTACTACAGTCGATACAACTATGTAATTAGCTGTGTTACTACAGTCGATAACACGTTGTAATTAGCTGTGTTACTACAATCGATAACACTATGTAATTAGCTGTGTTACTACAGTCGGTAAAAGTATGTTATTAGCTGTGTTACTACAGTCGGTAACACTATGTATTTAGCCGATACCACTACGCAATTAGCTGTGTAAACCATAGTCGATAACACTATGTAATAAGTTGTGTTACTACAGTCGGTAGCACTATGTAATTAGCTGTGTTACTACAGTCGGTAGCACTATGTTATTAGCTGTGTTACTACAGTCGGTAGCACTGTGTCATTAGCTGTGATATTACAGTCGGTAGCATTATGTAATTAGCTGTGTTACTACAGTCGTTAACACTACGTTACTAGCTGTGTTACTACCGTCGGTAACACTAGGTAATTAGCTATGTGTCTACAGTCGATAACACTATGTAATTAGCTGTGGTACTACAGTGGGTAGCACTATGTTACTAGCTGTGTTAATACCGTCGATAGCACTATGTTACTAGCTGAGTTACTACCGTCGGTAACACTAGGTAATTAACTGTGTTTTTACAGTCGATAACACTATGTAATTAGCTGTGGTACTACAGTCGGTAGCACTATGTTTTTAGCTGTGTTACTACAGTCGATAGCACTATATAATTAGCTGTGTCACTATAGTCGATACCACTTTGTAATTAGATGTGTTACTACAGTCGATACCACTATGTAATAAGCCGTGCTACTACATTCGATACCACTATGTAATTAGCTGTGTTACTACAGTCGATACCACTATGTAATTAGCTGTGTTACTACAGTCGATACCACTATGTAATTAGCTTTGTTACTACAGTCTGTAACACTTTGTTATCATCTGTGGTACTACAGTCGGTAGCACTATGTCATTAGCTGTGTTACTACAGTCGGTAACAGTATGTTATTAGCTGTGTTACTACAGTCGATACCACTATGTAATTAGCTGTGTTACTACAGTCGGTAACACTTTGTTATCATCTGTGGTACTACAGTCGGTAACACTATGTCATTAGCTGTGTTACTACAATCGCTAGCACTAGGTTACTAGCTGTGTTACTACCGTCAGTAACACTATGTATTTAACCGCTTCCACTATGAAATTATCTGCGTAAACCATAGTCGATACCACTTTGTAGTTAGCTGTGTTACCATAGTCGATGGCACTATGCAATTTACTTTGTTACCACAGTCGATAAGACTATGTAATTAGCTTTGTTATCACAGTCGATAACACTTTGTTATAAGCTGTGTAACAACAGTCGATAACACGTTGTAATTTGCTGCCGTACCACAGTCGATAACACTATGATTTTAGCTGTGTTACCATAGTCGATAACGCTCTGTATTTACCCGTGTAATCACAACCGATAACATTATGTTATTAGCTGCCGTATCACAGTCGATACCACTATGTTACTAGCTGACGTACCACAGTCGATAACACTTTGTAATTAGCTGTGTAACAACAGTCGATAACAATATGTTATAAGCTGCCGTATCACAGTCGATAACATTATGGTATCAGATGTGTTACCACAGTCGATAACACTTTTTTATTAGCTGTGTTACCATAGTTGATAACTCTATAATTAGCTGTGTAACCACAGTCGATTACACTGTATAATTAGCTGCCGTACCACAGTCGATAGCACTATGATATTAGCTGTATTACACTAGTCGATAACACTTTGTAGTTGGCTGTGTAACCACAGTCAATAACACTATGTAACTAGCTGTGTAACCATAGTCGATAACACTATGTTATTAGCTGTGTAACCACAGTCGGTAACACTTTGTTATTATCTGTTTTACCATAGTCGATAACAATATGTAGTTAGCTGTGTTACCATAGTCGATAACACTATGTAGATAGCTGTGTTATCATAGTCGATAACAATATGTAGTTAGCTGTGTTACCATAGTCGATAACAATATGTAGTTAGCTGTGTTACCACATTCGGTAACGCTATGTACTTAGCTGTGTTGCCACATTTGGAAACACTTTCTAGTTAGTTGTGCTTTAAGAGTAGGTCACACTATATATTGGGCTGTGTTTACCACAGTATGTAATTATATTTTGCTACCACTCTTGCTTAAAGTATATAATTGTGCGTGAAACATTCGAGAAGGAGACTTTACCGTGGGTCTATGAATATGACTTTTGCTATACTACAGCCATGAAATACGCCTGACTCGGCAATGTCACACAATTCAAGACTTCTCCATGACGAAAAAACTGAAATAGAATAACGAAACGAATCGTAAATAAATCGACATCCGGATAGGATAAAAGTACGTGGTAGGATGAAGACGAATGTCGTTTTCTTGCATATTCGAACTCATGATTCAAGAGAGATTGTACAAACTGTTCGAATAGCAATTTTCACTGTCAAAACACACCCATGAAACAGCGTATGTGTAGATGTGAATAAGAGGCAGTTTTCAGGCTCTGCAGCGGACAACTTTGAAAAACTTATTGCAAAATTATGGAATCTCCAGAGCTCCAGATAAGGTGCGTGCATATTTTAAATATTTAAAACAAGAAATATCTTTAACAAAAATAACGGCGATAATAATCGAAACAATCAGTAAGTGACCATGAGTTATAAAATTTGCGCAATAATCTATGTGTTTACCAAAGGTCAATCGGCAATCTCCATCCAGTTTCAGTTTCTATAAATATATTATCAAGGCCGTGAATACGCCAAATGACTGGAGATTACGCGAGGCTCCCAAGAGGTGTATAAGTTTCAATTGACGATAAATAACTGAAAACTTATCATGTTTCAAAAAGATTTAATATTTTTCTCTTAAATATTATATTACATACGTTTAAACTGATTTTTTTTTCACTGAATTTATTTCTTAAGGAAAACAATTAAAAGAAAAAATGCAGAACATTTCATTTTAAAACTTCATCTTATTAGTGCCTCTCGTATGATCGCTAACTCAACTATGAACCAATCAAAACGTTTCAATTTCTTTATTTCTTCGACATTATTCATTTAATACAACATTTGATTGATCTTCAATCTAGATCATTCGTTTAGCATCTAGGTCAAAACTGAATTTAAACAGCTATCGCCAAAATATCCTTATTTTACTCTTAAACCTTATGTTAATGGTACTAAAAAGAATCTTCTCAATGAGACAAATCATTCGAGTTCCCACATCATAGGTTTTGAATGAAAAGTAAGAGAGAAAATGAAGAGTAAAGACTATGTAACTGTCGCTTATCGGCAGTTCTGATTTACTCTCTATAAATTAAAGAATAATAATTGAAGAACGTTGACAAGACGGCAGCTACTGAGACATCAGAAAGATTAAGCTCTTTGTTTGTGTGTATCCAAAACTCTCCATGGTGTTTCGTCTCGTAGCTATCATTGTCTTTAGTTCCACAACATGGGATCTTTACAAAGTATTACATGTAGGTCAAATAAATATGCATGCTTTATCTACATGTAAGTCAATGAGAAATGAATATTCGAATTAATTATTCAAATGTGAATGGTATCTTTCATGCATTTACTTTTGAATGACACCTAATAACTCGGCGACCAATTCAGCCGTCCCACGAGAAAATCAACATTGCGGTCTCTGCGTAAAGTATCGACCCTGAACCGCCAAAACATGCCGCGAAGGCACTTTTCGACACCTGAGACGGAATGTGTCGGCCCGGATCAGTCTTAGCGGACTGCGCAGGCTGATCTGGGTCGATACATTACACAAAGCCATAAATGTGGTTTATCTCGCGGGACGACTCAATTGTTAAATGCAATTCTTTGATACAGAATATCCACTTGTCTGGCCAACATTCTTTCAGACGTTTGGCAAACGTGAATGCGACAGGCGTCTTTCGTCTTCAACCAATGGGCTAACAGTCTATGTGCCAAAACTAGAGCTGTCAAAGGCTATTGTGTGCAATACTGATGTGAGAACAACAGGAAACACGTGGGTAGGTATCAATTTACTTGTTCAGAACCAATGACAATATTAAGGTTTTTGCAAACAATACAGATTCGGAATAATCAGCTCGTGGCGAGCTGTCTCAACTAAAATAATTAATTTGTTCGCCTTTTAATTATCAAAATATTCCCAAACTCTTGTTACGTGAGAAATGGACACGCCGGCTCAGTAAACAGTGACCTTGAAATGTGAGCTTGACCTTACAACATGTTGAACATCCTACATCATCGTGTCAAATTGATTTATTGTTCGGTGAAATCATTTATATCACGGCCTTTCCTGGGTAAGTTACCAGTACTTCTGATTTTGTTATGTTGACATCAGCCTGTTAGTCCTAATGCTAACCGTACATTCCTGAGCGGCAAGGAGGACAGCAATTACTACGATTTTCGAAGTCTTTGGAATGACACCCGAGATGGACAATCGTACCAAATCGATCTATTGAATAGGGACTTACAGAATGGGCTATTCGTTTGGATATTTTCTTTGGGGTAGTAAGTCAAGTAAGAAATACACATTTCATCTGCAGTTTCTTTCCCGAAATAAGTGGTCGTCGTTCTAGTTCTGGATCGGTAAACACACGTGTTCAATACTTCGTCACCTGGTCTTACAACCACCGGGTTCGCAAGGCTGTAAAAAAGTAAAATTATATGAGCCGTCCCGCGAGAAAACCAACATTGTGGATTCTGCGTAAAGCATCGACCCGGATCAGACTAAGCATGCCGTGCAAGCTCACCCGGACACACACGATTCCCCTCCTGCGGTATACCTCTATACCCATGAGACGGAATGTGTTGGCCCACATTAGCCTTCGCCGACTGCGCATACTGATATGAGTAGATACATTACGCAGAGTCCATAATGTTTTTTTATTTGTGGAACAGCTCAAATGATCGTTTAAATAAAATTCAAATATAGTATATATAAAAGAGCAGATAACTCTTTCAGAACACAATTCTTTAATGTAGTCTCTTAAATGTAAATAAGCGGGCGTCTCCATTTCTCATGTAATAAGCGTTTGGGAATATTTCGATAACTAAAAGGCGAACACTGATGATTTCAGGCGAGACAGCTCGTTACGAGCTGACTCACTTGAATCTGTATTGTTCGCAAAAATCTTAATATTACCGGTCGCGCCTAACGAGATATATAAGAAATGGGTCCAATTCCACCAACTTAACTTAGCGCTAAGTAATACGTTAATACTAAAAAGCATATTTCGTCTTTTTTGTTCCTATAGTATCTTGTAAAACATGAATGATGGAATGAATTTAAGTAAATGACTTAGTTGACATGTATAGTTACCTTGCTTACTAACAATACTTGTTAAGAAGCAAAATCTTTTGGCATTTTTATGAGGAAAAGAAAAAATATGGAATGAGTTTTTAAGTATTTGAGTATTACTTAACGCTAAGTAAGGTTGGTGGAATTGGACCATGATCGTATAAACACAATTCAAAAATATTTCCAAACTCGAAAGCATTATATTTAGCCTTAAACAGATACCATTTGTATAACTTGAATTCGATTATGTGAACATTATCACAATCAAACTATTATTGTAAACCGATGGGTGCTTAGTTATAATATTTATTTATATCTCATCATTGTACATTTTCATACACTATAACATTTATAACATAATATATACAATACAACAAAGAAATTCAATGCCACTTTAAACCGGTGTTATAAGAGATGTGGAATTAATGGTAGTACATTGACATTTCATTGAATGGGTACACAAAAATACATACATATACTTTCACATACATATAAACACAAACATTGGTTTCGGCACAGAACGAATAGAAATTGTAATTTCGTTGCTAATCTTGAGTTTAAATAAAGTTAAGTGAGATACGTTTTCGTTTTGATCTGTTCAAAAAGAAAGTGTAATGAGATCGATTTCGTTTAAATCAGATTAAAACGAATACTATTAGCAAAGGTATTTAACATGACGTGTAATACGTATATAACGTCACCCTTTAAGCAATAGTAATGAACAAGTCAAAGAGAAAGTCCATTGATATAAAAGGACATGATCTCAGATGTGGTAACCCTTCATTTGCTTATGACTTGTCTAGTATCGCCTTATCCCCCAACAATTTGCAAGTCTTACTAGACATTGTATATCGATACGCGACAAAATGAAAGTTTGTAGTAAAAGCGAGTAAATCAAGCATCGTAGTATTTAATATTTTAAAACATGATGCTCCACCTTCGCTTCTCATCAGGGACACATACAATTACGGACATGACCTTGCGATACACTTGAGGCAAGACGCATCACTTACATTATCTAATAGAATTAAAGAAAGATGTCAAAAAGGTAAAAATGCATTAGTTGCATTAGCCGATGTAGGCATGCGATCTGATGCACATAATCCCAAGACGTCAGTGACACTATACACTTGTATCGTAGTTCCATCTATACTATACGGTAGTGAACTCTGGAACACCATATCACAGACTGATGTAGATGCAGTTAATAATTTACGGCACTTTGGTGTAAAATCTATCAAGAATTTTAAAGCCAGAACAAGATCTGACATGTGCGAATCTACGGTCGGCACATGTCGTCTGTCATCTAGAATTGACATAAGAAAACTAATGTTTTTACACTAACTACTCAGTTTAAGAAACGGATCATTGAGTAAAAACTTGCTTCTCGAAAAAGCTTTGACGTTTATACAAAATCCGACAAGAGTCTCAAAAGGCGTTATCCCTGATATTTTCAGAATATTGAATATGTATGGTCTCTTAAATATGATCAATGCATATGTGAACAATGCAGGACTTCTGCTGTCTAAAACTAACTGGAAATTAACAGTTATCAATGCATATGAATCCGACAACTGGTGTCGACCGAGATTTTTCTAGATTTGGACTCAAGTGTTATTTACGATGTGTTGACGGCCGTAAAGCCAAATATTGCCAGAACAATTACTGACATATGGGTTACCACTCCGGATGTTGACAATCTGTATTGTAAACTGTGCTCTGCATTTACCACCGATAGCATAAAACACGTTCTTTGTGAATGTCCGTGTTTGACGTCACAGAAAATGACGTTTGTTCTGAGCATGCGACAGGGGGTTAATGCTGGTATTGCGGAAGAACTTAGCTCAGACTCCTCCGAAAAGTTCATGTTAAAGATTCTTGGTTCAAAGCTGAAAATCGATATTTCACATGAAATAGAAAGAATAAGGCTCCAACGCTTATTGGTGTATGCATATAACCGCCTTAGGAATCTAGTGTAATCTCTGGGATCGGAAATCACAAACAGTTCCAAAATGCACTTAACCTCTTTTTGTGCTCGAATAATCGAACTTTAAAGATGACACAATGTCATAAAGCATATATCCACGAAAAAAAGCATTAAATATTTCTATATAACAGTGTATATATCCATATTATTATTTGTACATTCACTGCATAACGACGCTTTATATCCATGTTATTATTTGTACTTTCACTGCATAACGACGCTTTATATCCATGTTATTATGTGTACATTCACTGCATAACGACGCTTTATATCCATGTTATTATTTGTACATTCACTGAATAACGACGCTTTATATCCATGTTATTATTTGTACATTCACTGCATAACGACGCTTTATATCCATGTTATTATGTGTACATTCACTGCATAACGACGCTTTATATCCATGTACTTATTTGTACATTCACTGCATAAAGACGTTTTATATCCATGTTATTATTTGTACAGTCAATGCATAACGACGCTTTATATCCATGTTATTATTTGTACACTCACTGCATAATGACGCTTTATATCCATGTTATTATTTGTACATTCACTGCATAAAGACGCTTTATATCCATGTTATTATTTGTACATTCACTGCATAACGACGCTTTATATCCATGTTATTATGTGTACACCCACTGCATAACGACGCTTTATATCCATGTTATTATTTATACATTCACTGCATAACGACGCTTTATATCCATGTTATTATTTGTACTTTCACTGCATAACGACGCTTTATATCCATGTTATTATTTGTACATTCACTGCATAACGACGCTTTATATCCATGTTATTATTAGTACATTCACTGCATAACGACGCTTTATATCCATATTATTTGTTAATTTGACTCAAACTTGTGTTTATTGGATATTTATAATTCTCGACATGAGCCGTATCGTAAGAAAATAAACATAATGGACTCTACGTAAAGTACTGACCCGGATCAGCCTAAGCATGCCGCACAGGCTTACCCGGATAGACACTTTTCGCCTCCTGTGGATAATAATTATATACCTCTATCCCCTTGTACATGACCTCTCGTTGTGTAGGAGCCACTTAAAGCACTTCAGAAAAATCAAGAACCCGGTCCTGGTAGTTGTGCATAGTTGTAGTTGGCGACTATGGATAAGATGTCCTATTTCGCTGTACCACTATGACAGTTGTGCTTGCATAGACCGCCGGCAGTCAAGACACTTTGAAACGAAGAGGTCGTGGCCGATATTCAACATACAGTGACAATTGGTTAATTTTCAGTTCGAACCTTTATCCAATTTCATCATAACTGATCTTGCTGCGTGCTATACAAAATATAGACATTTCTACTATTTAGATACATGTACTTACTTATGAAATAGTGAACTATGAAATATTTTGTCCTCGGCAAAGGTTTCTACTTTTTCTCCATCGTACTTTTTCAATTTAGTGGCCATGGATCTACCTGCGAATTGATTCATATAATCACATGAGTGTTTTACATAACACTAGTGACGTCTGTCAATATATCCTTACGGGAAAGCATGACGGACAGACGACATAAAAATATCACAATGATGCGCTTGGGGAAGCCTCACAAAAAAGTATAACTTTATCCTGAGAGTAATATACATTGCTTTGAACCGAGACTGGCAATTAATCATTTCCAACATATAGGTCACAATACACAAAATAAATTCCCTTTTTGTTTTATTGTAAATCAACAAATTTCAACCCCCAATTGCCACATG
The DNA here is from genome assembly GCA_031761405.1 of Serripes groenlandicus. Taxonomy (NCBI): domain Eukaryota; kingdom Metazoa; phylum Mollusca; class Bivalvia; order Cardiida; family Cardiidae; genus Serripes; species Serripes groenlandicus. The sequence continues at coordinate 1,840,834 of JASEVX010000028.1, forward strand.
TCTTAGCTAAAAAGGACCAAATTAAACATTTTAACTGCATGTTATAAATATTTACTATAAATTAAAAATTGATGTCATATATTCAATGCATTTATGATTCTGGTCATTAATATCGGTAACCGTTGACATCCTAATACATACAAATTCATACAAATACATACAAATATTTACAAATACATACACATATAAACAATTCAACGATAATAAACATTTAAGAAATAACAATACCATCAAGGGTATGTCTTGCATATTGAAAAAGCTTCCTTGATATATAAAACATAAAATGATACGTTATTGTATAGCGAAGGGAAAGTGACATAATCAAAAGAAAATAATTCGCGTTATTTGTTTGTATTTTGTTTGTTGCCGAGTTAGTTCAAATACTTTTAAAAAGGTAGAAATGGCTTTCCCTCTTTGATTATCAGGAGTGTTTGGATATAACTACAACAGACTGGCTGGTGTCAGGATGAATGGACTAGTAGTACTGATAACATACCAAAGAAATGTTGTAATATCAATACAATAAAAATGAACACGACGTTAAGCACCATACAAACACTCAACACAATTTGCTTTTTGTCACAGCCTTTAATAAACATTTGAACCTCGGCACAAGACTGTCTCAGCTGTACATAGTTAGTTCGTCCCCTCGGATGTAAGAGGTGGCGGGTTCAATCCCCAGAAAGGTCATACCAAATACTTTAAACATTGGTTATATTGGATTCCCCCCTTTTACGTACAGTTTTGGTCTTAGCATATGATGACTATCTTTTGTCAGGATAAATGGACCAGTATTACTGGTTACTCACCCAGGAAACGTCGTGCTATAATGGAATATTTGTTGAATGTGGCGTAACACACAATACAAACAAAAAACATCGGCACACACTGGTTTGCATAACCCTTCAGAGAGGTGTTTTTGTATGCCTACTTGCATATACGTACAGTGTAACCTCAAGTCCCGCCCTGCCCAGTAAAGTAAAGTGCCAAAATTATATCGCCCCGATTACGCTTGAGAAATAAGAAAAGCAATACGTTACCGATGTCGTGCATGTGGTGAAACACTCTGGTTATATTGACCGGCCCGAGCATATATTTACTGGAACATTTGCTGGAAAACTTTCCTGTCTGTACAGTTGACGGTTCACCAGGCGGAATTTCCAATTGAAACTGACTTAACACCGCCACACCCGTGTTGAACTTGCGCAATTTAGGTGTGAGGAAGAGATTCATGCCTGAGCTGTCCGTTAAGCCGCTAAGTAACTCTGGGTTATGCCAATGCAACTACAACACAATGAAACATTATGGCGATGTACGATAAGCTTACATGTAACACGGAAGTTATTCTAGGTTATGTAAATGTAACTACAACGAAAAGAAGTATTATGGCGATGTATAATTAGCTTACATGTTACATCGAAGTAACTCTAGGTTATATAAGAGCAGCTTCAACGCAATGAAACATTATTGCGATGTACGATAAGCTTACATGTATCGCTGAAGTAACTCTATGTTATGTTAGAGCAACTACAACGAAATGAAGCATAATGGCGATCTACGAAAAGCTAGCATGTTACATCTAGCAGCTGAGTAACTCGGGTTATGCCAATGCTACAACAGCGCATTGGCACATTATGGCGATGTACGATAAGCTTACATGTATCGCCGAAGTAATTCTAGGCTATGTAAATGCAACTACAACGAAATGAAGCATTATGGCGATGTTCGATAAGCTTATATGTTACATCGAAGTAACTGTACGTTTTGGAAGAGCAACTACAACAAAGTAAAACATTATGGCGATGTACGACAAGTACGGAGCCCCTAAAGTGACGTTCAATATATTGTTTTAGTATGCACATAAAACAGCTAATTTGCATATTAAAAAAAAGTATCGCATTTTTATTTCGTTTTTACGAAATAATAATTCGATACTTTTTTTTAATATGCAAATAAGCCAATTTATTTCGTATTAACGAAATAATCATTTCGTTTAAACGAAATACTTATTTCGTAAAAACGAAATAAAAATTCGATACTTTTTTTTTATATGCAAATTAGCCGTTTTATTTCTTATTTACGAAATAATAGTTAGTATTCAAAACTTTTTTAATATACAAATTTGCGCTGTTTAATTAAGTAAATTAATAAATTAAAATAAATATCTCGAGTCTACCATCAGCCGAGCACCGGTAGCTCAGTCGGTAAGGACGCGGGCTGTCAATCTAGGGGTTGTGAGTTCGAACCCCAGCTCGGCAAACATTATTTACGATGTTGAACAAAAACCACTGCGACAAGCGTCATTCGTCTTTCACCAATGGGCTAACAGTCGATGTGGAAAAGCAGCCAGTTGCGTGGAAAGTATGTTGTTAATTGATTGGGGTTTAACGCCGTTTTTAAAAAAAATACAGTTATATTACGGTGGCCAGTTCACTACCTGGTTTTCTCACACCAGTACTCCACACAGCAATCTTCCCAAGCAACTGGCTGCTTTTCCACATAGACTGAGCCCATTGGTGGAAGACGAATGACGCATGTCGCATTGACTTTTGTCAATCGTCGGTAAGAAAGTTGGCCGAGCCGGGATTCGAACGTACAAACCCCTGGATTGACAGCCCGCATCGCTAGCAAAGTATGTTGTGTGGAGTACTGGTGTGAACAAATTAGGAAACATATGATTAGGTGAACTGGCTGCCATGATATGACTGAAAAGTTGATTGTTGAAAACGGCATTAAACACCAATCAATCAAAACCATCAGACAACCATGTGGAAACTCGGTAACACATGGTAAATACGAAATAAAACTGCTAATTTGCATATTAAAAAAAAGTACCGAATTATTATTTCGTTTTAACGAAATAAAACATCTAATTTGCATATTAAAAAAAAAGTATCGAATTATTATTTCGTTTAAACGAAATATTTATTTCCTAAATACGAAATAAAACAGCTAATTTGCATATTGAAAAAAAGTATCGAATGTTTATTTCGTTTTTACGAAATAAGTATTTCGTTTAAACGAAATGATTATTTCGTTAGTACGAAATAAATTGGCTTATTTTCATATTAAAAAAAGTATCGAATTATTATTTCGTAAAAACGAAATAAAAATGCGATACTTTTTTTTAATATGCAAATTAGCTATTTTATTTGCATACTAAAACAATATATTGAATGTAACTTTAGGGGTTCCGTAGACAAGCTTACATGTAACATAGATGTTAGTTCTTGGTGTCAACTAACCAAATACAACCGCAGCTTAGCTGTCCGTAATGAACTCCGTTTCGGACTTGAAATGCTAGTAACTTTCTTACTGCCGACATGGATTTATGAAGTTGGCTATATGTATAGGCTATTTCCAAGTTTGACGAAAATGTAAATTTGGGAACGAGTGTACAGAAAAGGACCGTATACTGACGGGGAAAGGGAGAGAGAGAGAGAGAGAGAGAGAGAGAGAGAGAGAGAGAGAGAGAGAGAGAGAGAGAGAGAGAGAGAGAGAGAGAGAGAGAGAGAGAGAGAGAGAGAGAGAGAGAGAGAGAGAGAGAGAGAGAGAGAGAGAGTGAGAGAAAGAGAGAGAGAGAGAGAGAGAAAAAAAAAGAGAGAGAGACACACACACAGAGAGACAGAGACAGAGAGACAGAGACAGAGAGGAGAGACAGACAGACACAGACAGGGAGAGAGATAGAGAGATACAGACAGACACAGACACACAAATAGAAAGAGAAAGACACACAGAGGCAGACAGACAGACATATAGGGAGGGAGATAGAGATAGAGTGAGAGAGACAGACAGAAAGACAGACAGGTAGACAGACAGAAAGAGAGTGGGAGAGAGAGATAGATTATTGTTAACCCTTAAGGTAACAATACACCAAATACATTCCTTATTTGTTTCTATGTAAATCAACCAGTTGTATATAATTGAATAGAGTTCCCTCTAACCTTTCAATATTCTAGAGAAAATGGGGGGTCATGTACTACGCAAGAACAAACTCACCCGACGAAAATGGTTCCCGTCATTTTGGACGAAATTTGTTTGTCACGCTTTCTAGTTCCACTTTCAAACATGGTCAAATTAAAAAAGAGATCAAATTAATCATTTCTATTGCATCCTATACACATTTACAATGAATCTAAACTCAATGTCATATATTTAATGCATTCTGGTTATGGTATACACTCATTTCTGCGCAAACAAAGTTTTTTAGTAGGGACTATTTGATCAGCATTGCCGCGGATGTATTTGGCGTAATTTGACCTTATCATCATAAATATTTTAAAGATGTTATTATTGTATTTTGGTGGCCGATTCAGATACCCTGTACATCTCTTCTTCACAAACTCGATTGGGGTACGACTATTATACGAACCTGCAATACTGCGTATCTGAAACCCTTGCTACCCCCGATAAGAACACCTGCATCTTCAGGTGGACATGTCCCCGCAACATTGATAGCCCACACTGTCAGTATGGAATCGCAATTATCGTTAGAGACCATTCCACACTCTAATTGAGTGTTTAATGGGACGTCATTGGTAATGTCAACTAAAAAGAAGAAATCGAAGCATATTAATCCTTTCGATGCCAGAGTCAATTAAAGGCTTTTGCAAACAATGTAGATTAAGGTGGAACAGTTTTCTCCTGAAATCTGCATGGCTTTTAGCTTAGACTTTTAATTTAACCAAATGTCCTGTTGTACAAAAAATGGAGTGGTCCAATGGAAGAGTCGACTTTGTGAAATTCGGCAGTGATAAGGTTAAGTTGAATACAGGGATGGTCTCTTTGTGCACAAACGAAAATATTCGTTTCTTAATGGCAACCTTAGCCTCGTTTTAAAATCGACATTAATAATTTAAATATTTCTAACAAGGGCAGGGAGTGTCCCGATAACTAACCAGATAATTACCGTTACGTGAACATACAAGAGACTGTTTTTGATAATTGTATGCTAACTAATAATCCCCGTTACCTTACCAATGTAATTCGAGTGAAAATACACGAGCCTCTTATTGTTAATTATATCCTTACTAATATTCAATATTACGTCACCCATGTTATTCGAGTGGAAATGCACGAGCATCTTATTGTTAATTATATCCTTACTAATATTCAGAGTTAATTCACTCATGTTATTCGTTAACCATGTTATTCGAGTGGAAATGCCCGATAATCTTATTGTTAATTATATCCTTACTAATATTCAACATTACGTTACCCATGTTATCCGAGTGGAAATGCCCGAGAATCTTATTGTTAATTATATCCTTACTAATATTCAATATTACGTTACCCATGTTATTCGAGTGAAAATGCAATAGAATCTTATTGTTAATTATATCCTTACTAGTATTAAGAGTTAAGTCACCCATGTTATTCGTTAACCATGTTATTCGAGTGAAAATGCACGAGAATCTTATTGTTAATTATATCCTTACTAATATTCAGAGTTAATTCACTCATGTTATTCGTTTACCATGTTATTCGAGTGAAAATGACCGAGAATCTTATTGTTAATTATATCCTTACTAGTATTCAGAGTTAATTCACCCATGTTATTCCTTAACCATGTTATTCGAGTGGAAATGCACGAGAATATTATTGTAAATTATATCCTTACTAATATTCAGAGTTAATTAACCCATGTTATTCGTTAACCATGTAATTCTAGTAAAAATGCACGAGATTCTTATTGTTAATTATATCCTTACTAATATTCAGAGTTAATTCACCCATGCTATTCGTTAACCATGTTATTCGAGTGGAAATGCCCGAGAATCTTATTGTTAATTATATTCTTACTAATATTCAACATTACGTTACTAATTCGAGTGAAAATGCACGAGATTCTTATTGTTAATTATATCCTTACTAATATTCAGAATTAATTCACCAATGTTATTCGTTAACCATGTTATTCGAGTGGAAATGCCCTAGAATAATATTATTAATTATATCCTTACTAATATTCAACATTACGTTACCCATGTTATTCGAGTGGAAATACCCGAGAATCTTATTGTTAATTATATCCTTACTAGTATTCAGAGTTAATTCAGCCATGTTATTCCTTAACCATGTTATTCGAGTGGAAATGCACGAGAATATTATTGTAATTTATATCCTTACTAATATTCAGAGTTAATTAACCCATGTTATTCGTTAACCATGTTATTCGAGTAAAAATGCACGAGATTCTTATTGTTAATTATATCCTTACTAATATTCAGAGTTAATTCACCCATGCTTTTCGTTAACCATGTTATTCGAGTGGAAATGTCCGAGAATCTTATTGTTAATTATATCCTTACTAATATTCAACATTACGTTACTAATTCGAGTGAAAATGCACGAGATTCTTATTGTTAATTATATCCTTACTAATATTCAGAATTAATTCACAAATGTTATTCGTTAACCATGTTATTCGAGTGGAAATGCCCTAGAATAATATTATTAATTATATCCTTACTAATATTCAACATTACGTTACCCATGTTATTCGAGTGGAAATACCCGAGAATCTTATTGTTAATTATATCCTTACTAGTATTCAGAGTTAATTCAGCCATGTTATTCGTTACCCATGTTTTTCGAGTGGAAATACCCGAGAATCTTATTGTTAATTATATCCTTACTAGTATTCAGAGTTAATTCAGCCATGTTATTCGTTACCCATGTTTTTCGAGTGGAAATACCCGAGAATCTTATTGTTAATTATATCCTTACTAGTATTCAGAGTTAATGCAGCCATTTTATTCGTTACCCATGTTATTCGAGTTAAAATGCACAATAATCTTATTGTTAATTATATCCTTACTAATATTCAGAGTTAAGTCACCCATGTTATTCGTTAACCATGTTATTCGAGTGGAAATGCCCGAGAATCTTATTGTTAATTATATCCTTACTAATATTCAACATTACGTTACCCATGTTATGCGAGTAAAAATGCACGAGCTTCTTATTGTTAATTATATCCTTACTAATATTCAGAGTTAATTCACCCATGTTATTCGTTAACCATGTTATTCGAGTGGAAATGCCCGAGAATAATATTATTAATTATATCCTTACTAATATTCAACATTACGTTACCCATGTTATCCGAGTTGAAATACCCGAGAATCTTATTGTTAATTATATCCTTACTAGTATTCAGAGTTAATTCAGCCATGTAATTCGTTACCCATGTTATTCGAGTGGAAATACCCGAGAATCTAATAGTTAATTATATCCTTACTAGTATTCAGAGTTAATTCAGCCATGTTATTCGTTACCCATGTTATTCGAGTTAAAATGCACAATAATCTTATTGTTCATTATATCCTCACTAATATTCAGAGTTACGTCACCCATGTTATTCGAGTGGAAATGCCCGAGAATCTGATTGTTAATTATATCCTTACTAATATTCAGAGTTACGTCACCCATGTTATTCGAGTGGAAATGCACGAGAATCTTATTGTTAATTATATCCTTACTAATATTCAACATTACGTTACCCATGTTATTCGAGTGGAAATGCACCAGAATCTTATTGTTAATTATATCCTTACTAATATTCAGAGTTAAGTCACCCATGTTATTCGTTAACAATGTTATTCGAGTGGCAATGCCCGAGAACCTTATTGTTAATTATATCCTTACTTATATTCAACATTACGTCACCCATGTTATTCGAGTGGAATGACCGAGAATCTTATTGTTAATTATATCCTTACTAATATTCAATATTACGTTACCCATGTTATTCGAGTGGAAATGCCCGAGAATCTTATTGTTAATTATATCCTTACTAATATTCAACATTACGTCACCCATGCTATTTGAGTGAAAATGCACGAGATTCTTATTGTTAATTATATCCTTACTAGTGTTCAGCGTTAAGTTACCTATGTTATTCGAGTGGAAATGCACGATACTCTTATTGTTAATGTTATCCTTACATATTTAATTGACCATAATCAATTATATTTATTTATAAATATATATATGTGTGTATATGTGAGTGTGTGTCTGTGTGTGTGCGTGAGCTAGCGAGTGCGTGAATGTGTGGATGTGTCATGTGCATGCAATTTATTTATTAATACTTATATTGTATGTTGAAACACTATGTATAGTTTAAGTCAATAAAATATCAATCTATCTATCTATGTTCTTAATACTAAAAATGTCCTAAAACAATTTGTTACGACACTTACTTATATGTCATTTTAATTGCATCTGAAAATCAACAACACGATTAAACATAATCAGTCATACTTGCTGTTTATTATATTTGTTTAAATTATTATTTAATAATTGGTAACTATGGAGGAAAGCATTATGCACTTATAATTTAATAATTTATAAATTGAATTTAAATAAAATTACTATTGCATCCAAACACAAGCATATGGTTCACGACAGCCTATTTATCAATAAAGGGCGTATCTGTCACCAATGGTACTCAGGGGATAGAGGTATAGAGTATTGATTCGTAAAACAGAAAATCCACAGGAGGCGAAAAGTGGGTGTCCGGGTTAGGCTGCGCGGCATTTTAAGGCTGATCCGGTTCGATACTTCACGCAGAGTATACAATGTTGGGTTTCTCGTGGAACGGCTCATATATGTTTGTCACGACACTTACTTATATTATTGTAATTATATTTGCACTTTAAAAAAAAAAGCAACACATTTGTCATTGTCATTTCTGTTTGTTGTATACTACTACATGTAAAGTTGTTTTACCAGTATTTAAATAAATGAAAAAAAAAAGGAAGCAGTATGTACTTATTATTTTAGAATCTATAAATTGAAATTAAATGAACGTACTATTACATCCATACACAGTCATATGGTGGAGAACAGCCTCGTTATCAATATAGGGCGTATCTGCCACCATGTGGTACTCCTGGTCGGTTGGGAGTTCGAAATACCTGCAAATGTAGGTCGTCTCTACTGCTGGCACGGGGGTCACGGGGATTCTAATCGTGATGTTAAACGTCTCTGAAATTATGTGAACGCAATATATATTATAATGTCTCTGAAATTATGTACACGCAATATATATTACAAAGTCTCTGAAATTATGTGAACGGAATATATATTACAAAGTCTCTGAAATTATGTACACGCAATATATATTACAAAGTCTCTGAAATTATGTGAACGCAATATATATTACAAAGTCTCTGAAATTATGTACACGCAATATATATTACAAAGTCTCTGAAATTATGTGAACGCAATATATATTACAAAGTCTCTGAAATTATGTACACGCAATATATATTACAAAGTCTCTGAAATTATGTGAACGCAATATATATTATAACGTCTCTAAAATTAGATGAAAAAATGAGGATATGATAACGTCCCTGAGATAAGATTCACAAAAGCAGGTTTCTAACGTCTATGAGATTAAATTAACTGAAACGGGTTTTCTAACGTATCTTAGATTAGAATAACTGAGACGGGTTTTCTAACGTATCTTAGATTAGATTAACTGAGACGGGTATTCTAACGTATCTTAGATTAGATTAACTGAGGCGGGTATTCCAACGTCTCTTAGATTAGATTAACTGAGGCGGGTATTCTAACGTCTCTGAAATAATATTAACAAATACGGGTGTTCTAACATTTCTGATATTAGGTTTACAAAGGCGGGTGTACAAACGTCTCCGAAATAATATTAACAAATGTGGGTATTCTAACGTCTTTGAGATTAGATTAACTGAGGCGGGTATTTTACCGTCTCTGAATTAATATAAACAAATGCGGGTATTCTAACATTTCTGATCTTAGGTTTACAAAGGCGGGTATACAAACGTCTCTGAAATAAGATGAACAAAGGTGGGTATTCTTAAGTCTCTGAAATAATATTAACAATGATGGGTATTTTGAAGTCTCTAAAATAGTATTTACAAAGGCGTGTATTCTAACATCTCTGGTATGAGACTAATATAGGGGCTATTTTAACGACACCGAATTAATGTTAACAAAGGCAAGTATTTAAACGTCTCAGATATTATATCAGCACAGACGGGTATTTTAACGCCTCTAAAATATATTAACAAATGCGGGTATTTTAACGTCTTTGACATTAGATAAACAAAGGCGGATATACGAACATCTGAGATTAGATGATACAAGGCGGATATTCTAACGTCTATGCGATTAGATGAACACAGGCGGATATGTTAACGTCTCTGAGATTAGATGAACAAAGGCGGGTACTCTAAGGTCTCTGAGATTAGATGAACAAAGGCGGATATTATAACGTCTCTGAGATTAGGAGAACAAAGGCGGGTATGTTAACGTCTATGCGATTAGATGAACACAGGTGGATATTCTAACGTCTATGCGATTAGATGAACAAAGGCGGGTATTCTAACGTCTCTGAGATTAGATGAACAAAGGCGGGTATTCTAACGTCTCTGAGATTAAATGAACAAAGGCGGGTATTCTAACGTCTATGCGATTAGATGAACAAAGGCGGGTAATCTAACGTCTCTAATATTAGATGAACAAAGGCGGGTATTCTAACGTCTCTGAGATTAAATGAACTAAGGCGGGTATTCTAACGTCTATGCGATTAGATTAACAAAGGCGAATATTCTAACGTCTCTGAGATTAGATGAACAAAGGCGGGTATTCTAACGTCTATGCGATTATATGAACAAAGGCGAGTATTCTAACGTCTCTGAGATTAGATGAACAAAGGCGGGTATTCTAACGTCTATGCGATTAGATGAACAAAGGCGGGTATTCTAACATCTCTAAGATTAGATGAATAAAGGCTGGTATTCTAACGTCTATGTGATTAGATGACCAAATGCGGGTATCCAACATCTCTGAGATAAGATGAACAAAGGCGGGTATTCCAACATCTCTGAGATAAGATGAACAAAGGTGTGTTTTCTAACGTCTCTGAGACTAGATTAACATAGGCGGGTTTTCTAACGTCTGCGATTATATGAACATAGGCGGGTATTCTTACTTGCCTGAGATTATGTGAACAACGACCGGTTTCTCTGAGATTAGATTTACAAAAGCGGATATTTTAACACAAGGAACATTTTATATGCTGTTGAGGTGTGCTTGAACTCAAAACTTGACTTTATTAATCCTGTTCTCCAAACGATCATAATTGTAAAATAATTCTTCAAAAACAAAACAAAATACACTTTTGTGGCAGAAAGGTTTTAACGACACTGTAAGAATAACTGTCAATGTTGATCAGTTTTACTTTATCTTTGCTTGTGTTGCCTGTATTTGCTGGGTGACACACATGAATCAGTGCTCCAATGTGTCTGTATGTCGTACCGTTTCACAGTAGGCACAAATACACAGATCCCAACAGCTTAGTGGTAAAGTCATCCCTTTCGGGAGCGAGAGGTCTAAGGCTCTAATCACATTGAAGGCAGTGCGATTCGTTTTGATATGGTCGGTTGGTTAGCCGGCAGATTAGCCGTCCCGCGAGAAAACAAACATTGTGGACTTTGCGTAAAGTATCGACCCAGATCAGCCTAAGCATGTCGCGCAAGCTGATCCGGATAGACACTTTTTGCCTCCTGTGGATTTTCTGTTTCAGGAATCATTACTCTATACCTCTTTCCTCCTTAGACGGAATGTGTCGGCCAGGATCAGTGCGCGTGGAGTGCGCAGGCTGATCTGGGTCGATACATTACGCAGGGTCTATAGTGTTGGTTTCTTGCGGGACGGCTCAGATAGTTAACAAAAGTCTGTCTGCCCGGGGCATGGCAAATGGATATGACACGGGATGTAACGATGTGTTCAGGTCAAAGATTTCTCATAATTCAGAAATGCCTTGCCCATTTAATAGGTGAATAAACACTATAATAAACAAACATTTTACTCTACTTTTTATACTTATATTCACACAAATCTTTTTATTAACATTTCCCTTCTCTTATAAACACTGCCTGAACGTGGTACCAGCATAAAAACACTTTTATCTTGTAATTTCATAATTATTGAGGAAATAGTCATGGTCATTTGAACGTATTAACTTCAATTCGCAATTCTTCCCGGTTTTTAGCAAGGGGCTCGTCAGAGCCAATGGCTATTGTAGCTAATTTTCGAAACGACGCATCATTTTGAGACTGGAATCTAGACAGGCGTTTTACGATATCGGCATTGAATTACTTCACATCTGTCTTTCTACATCAGCTCTCCGTTTCTGAACACCATCTCGACTTCATATATATGTATTGGTGGTTGCAGATCGTACATAATGTAAATGAAAGTGGATGATTTGTGGAATATTTTGTTAAAAATGAAATTACTGTTGCCAGCTAATTCCTGTGTTGGTCATCTTGAACCGCCAATAGTTCCTGTCTAAAAATTAAAATGCGGTAACTTGTTGACATATGAAGCCAAAAACTGATTTGATTCGACATCACTAACCCAAAAGAAATAACTCGAAAGAAACTTTATGTTAAAATATATGAATTACATGATTAATAATTAAAATGTATTTCTACGCATTCAACATACTTGATCGCGCGTAAAGTTCATTGGTAATTCCTAAATATTGTAAATCGAATGGAGTAAAGGCAACTTTTCGATTCCGATTCAAAAACAAATTCAGATAAATGAGTCCCAATGATAACATATATACTCAAACATTCAAATTATTTAAATGATAATAAAATAAATAGTTGACAAAATATAACATATATACGATAAATGTGCAAGTGAGCCTAGGCGTCGTAATTTCTAAATATCCTTTCGAATAAAATGTATTTTCAGCGGTAACGATAATCAGGAATACTAGAGTATTTAATTTTAGATTCCTAGGTAAATACATCAAATTATCAATCAAAATTAACCTGAACAACTCCAGCAGACGGAATAAGATAGTCAAGTCCCAGTTATAAAACAAATTATTTAAATGACATTTGTTTTTTATCAAGATAAAACGTTTCAATACTAAATATTTCGCTAACTCGTGTATTGGTTTATAATTATGTTATTAATGAAAACCATCGAAGTGGCCGCGTAACGTAGCTGTTAGCATGTTCGGCCGTTAAGCGGGAGACTTGAGTTCGATTCCTGCTCCGGGCAGATTTTTTGTTTATAAGAAAAATATAATATTTTTTGTCTTATAAATTGACGATGTGGTGCAATTGTCATTTAACACCGCTGCAATAAACTCTTTCAACATGTTGGGATTTAAAATCAATTCAAAAGCAATGCATTTAAAACTTTTCACCTATGCGTTGTGAAACACCAAGAAATTATTAAATCGTGTGTATGATGTTTTTCGTCGCTTTTAACAATATTGCAGTCATTGCACGCTGAAGAAAATTAAGATAACACAGGATTTTATTTCTGCTTTGAAAGTAAAATTGGACTCATTATTGTTAGGTTATTGTGATTTTGATATGACATGTATATGTGTTAATTGCATTAAAACAAAAACACGGCTAAAATCCATTGTAAACCAGGAGGTGTGCTAAGCAGAAACTATCCAGATAGCAGATGCGCATGTGTATGCCAACTTTTAGTATATCGATATACCATCATACTGTGTTTACAGTGTTTTGCTTTACTCATTTATCATTTAATATATGGATATAAAGTCCTAACTAACAAATTGCTATTGTAAAGTGTTCAAGTTAGACTTTTGGGATCGGTAAATCCATGTCCAAATGTTATCTGCGGTTAGCCCCTTGCTGTGAGCACTTTCAGTGCTTTGATTTAACAGGCACTTAACAATCATATCATTGTTTCTGAGTGGCAAATTATCTTCAAAGAATCAAATTATAAACCCTGTGATCAGGAGAATAAATCAATATAAGGAACATATTTATTTAGTGATTGTCCGGTGCTTTATGCCGCTTTAACAAAAAGCAGTTATATCACGGCATTTCCTGTGTGAGTTACCAGTACAACTGGTCCATTTATCCTGACACCAGACATTCAGTCGTAATGCTAACCCCACAACCCAGAGCACCAAGGAGTTATATCACGGCATTTCCTGTGTGAGTTACCAGTATAACTGGTCCATTTATCCCGACACCAGACAATCGACCGTAATGCTAACCCCACAACCCAGAGCACCAAGGAGTTATATCACGGCATTTCCTGTGTGAGTTACCAGTACAACTGGTCCATTTATCCCGACACCAGACAATCGACCGTAATGCTAACCCCACAACCCAGAGCACCAAGGAGTTATATCACGGCATTTCCTGTGTGAGTTACCAGTATAACTGGTCCATTTATCCCGACACCAGACAATCGACCGTAATGCTAACCCCACAACCCAGAGCACCAAGGAGTTATATCACGGCATTTCCTGTGTGAGTTACCAGTATAACTGGTCCATTTATCCTGACACCAGACAATCGATCGTAATGCTAACCCCACAACCCTGAGCACCAAGGAGTTATATCACGGCATTTCCTGTGTGAGTTACCAGTATAACTGGTCCATTTATCCTGACACCAGACAATCCACCGTAATGCTAACCCCACAACCCAGAGCACCAAGGAGTTATATCACGGCATTTCCTGTGTGAGTTACCAGTATAACTGGTCCATTTATCCCGACACCAGACAATCGACCGTAATGCTAACCCCACAACCCAGAGCACCAAGGAGTTATATCACGGCATTTCCTGTGTGAGTTACCAGTATAACTGGTCCATTTATCCCGACACCAGACAATCGACCGTAATGCTAACCCCACAACCCAGAGCACCAAGGAGTTATATCACGGCATTTCCTGTGTGAGTTACCAGTATAACTGGTCCATTTATCCCGACACCAGACAATCCACCGTAATGCTAACCCCACAACCCAGAGCACCAAGGAGTTATATCACGGCATTTCCTGTGTGAGTTACCAGTACAACTGGTCCATTTATCCTGACACCAGACATTCAGTCGTAGTAATGCTAACCCCACAACCCAGAGCACCAAGGAGGGTAGCCATTACAACCATTTTAAAAACCGTTTTTATGACCCGGCCGACTATCGAACGCGCGATCTCCCGCAATCGAGTTGGACGCTCTACCACTACAGCACTGAGGCGGTCCATTTGGAACAAAACTCTATCCTGCTTGTTTGTTTATTTTTCTTGTGGAGGTAATTAATTTCAACTCTGTTAGATATATTGACTTCAAATATGCATTTTTTTTCAAATGTATTAACATCAAACTTGACAGAAAGCGCGTGACCTGCAGGCGGTACATTTCCTACCGGGCGTCCAGGGTTCGATCACCATTCCCGGCGATCAATCTGGATTTCAATTGGGCAAGGCTTATTAACTAGTCTAGTACTGGTTTGTTTATTCAGGAAGCATGGATTTTTAATCTGTCGCCATTATGAAAACGGCGTGTAAGACAATAACACAAAATTCTTCTTTCTTACAGTGACTTGTTGCGCTTGACATGACCCCATGCTATTACCATAGCCCGATGGCTATCGGTTCTATCGAATACGTACCTGGTTCATTTAAGACTGGACACTCAAACCCTTCATCCTTACAATTAATCCAATCAGACTTTGACCCACATTTGTTGATGTCAGTAATCGGTTCACATATACCTTAATAACAATAGAAATGAATTATAGTATTTCTAAACTGTTTTGACAGATAAAGTGAGAGAGAGAAAGGGCGCTAGAGAGAGAGAGAGAGAGAGAGCGAGAGAGAGATAGAGAGACAGAAAGAGAGAGAGAGAGAGAAAATAGAGATAGATGGATAGAGAGAGAGAGAGTGAGAAAAGAGAGAGAGAGATAGATAGATAGAGAGAGAGAGAGAGAGTGAGAGAAAGAGAGATAGACAGAAAGAAAGAGAAAGATATACATACATACATACAGACAGACAGACAGACAGTCAGACACTGAGAGAGTGAGAGATACATAAAAGAGAAAGAGAGCGAAAAGGAGGGAGCGATGGCGGATTTATAAAAAAGGAAGCACGAGAAAAAGAAAGAGAGAGAGATGATTGAGGAAAAAAAGAGAGATATAGATATAGAGATAGAGGGAGAAAGAAATAATGAGACATAGAGAATCAGATAAGAGCTTGAGATGTGGGATGATTGAGAGACACATATACATATATATATATAGAGAGCGTGAGAGGAAGATATACATACAGGGACAGACAGACAGACAGACAGACAGACAGACAGACAGACAGACAGACAGAGACATAGTTAGATGCATATATGCATATATACAGAGACATATATAGAAAGAGAGAGAAAGACAGAAACAGGGATATAAACAGAGAGAGAGATAAATATAAATGTATGTATACATATATATATACATTGAAAAAGAGAGAGAGAGAGAGAGACAGATACAGAGACAGAGACAGAGACAGAGACAGGGACAGAGACAGAAAGAGAGAGAGAGAGAGAGAGAGAGAGAGAGAGCGGTAGCGAGCGCTTGCACGAGAGAGATATATAGAGAGAGATAGATGATAGATAGAGAGAGGGGGTGAGAGAAAATGAAAGCAAGATAAATAGAGACACACACTCACAGATAGAGATAAACAGAGAGAAACATAGAGAGAACAGAGAGAGAAAAAGAGAGAACAGAGAGAGAGAGAGAGAGAGTAAGAGAGAAAGAAAGACAGACAGACAGACAGACAGACATACAAACAGCGGGACTCGGGAGAGGAGATGAAGACTTATTCTGACCTACCTGGATGTGATATACCACGAGTCACACTCGGTTGTTTACCAATAGACCAGATGCATTCAGGATCTCCGAGTTCTTCACCGTTAGTTTTACCGTCATTATCCGAGTCTTTTCTGCAGATAGCTTCGTTCCAGATCTGTGAATTATAAAACAGTTGCGCGTATTAATCCTTTCTTATTTACAGACAGTCTGACGCCACTGCAACAGACAAATTATGAAAAAAATGTCCTTAAGATATTAAGCATTAGGGTTAGCAGCAATTATCAGCAATTTCATCTTTCGGCAACAATGTTTTCAGTTTTATTCAATAATTGTTCTTCCATTTATAGAGATATTCCATATGTTCCATGTGAAAAAGGGTTAAATGTTCAAATTGTTTGTTTACTACGTCGGAATATGATTTAAAAAAAATGGCAGACCAAAAAGGGATTCAGTTTGAAAACCAGAAATGCCAGAGTTGTTTTTATGTTATCACAGCATGTCATAAGATTTCTGGATTCAAGGTTTGCATTTGAAACCCTTAACAATAAGTGCGAGAGAAACCTGTCAAGACAAGTAACACTATTTGTCCTGGTAAATTCTTTGCTTGAAAGTGTTTTGTGCTGTAACCTCTCTATTATCAATTTTCTGAGCCGCCCCACGAGAAAAACAACATTGTGGACTATGCGTAATGTATCGATCCGGATCAACCAAAGCATGCACGTTTCGCCTCTTGTGGATTTTCGGTTTCAGGAATCATTACTCTAAACCTCTATACCCCTGAGAAGAAATGTGTCGGCCCGGATCAGTCTGCGCGGACTGCGCAGGCTGATATGGGTCGATACATAACGCAGAGGCAACACTGTTGGTTTTCTCGAGGAACAGCTCATCTGACGTCTAGGCTATACTATTTTACCCTTTTCCACATACAAAAAATCTGCAGACGTCTTTAAAAACACCTATTAAAATTAAGAAAGACTCATTAAATGAATTCGAAATTATGTTATACTTTTAAAAACATTATGACACATGAAGAAATTTCTCTTTGTGTGTAATGTCTTGGTTTGGCAAAATGTTTTCAAAAATTGTCTGCTGCAGATGCGTAAAAATGCGTCTGCAATTCGGAAAGGGATAAAGCAAGGTGAAAGACTTCATTAGAAATAACACTAAATGAGCATTAATTAGCATCAGGAAGATATGTCTAAATTTGACCCTTTCCCACATACAACAGATCTGAAACAGACGAATTTGAAAACTTCTTGGACAGAACATGGATTGTTCTATATAAATGATGGTATAACGACTGAAATAAGTTGGAAAATTGTGTCCAATGGTGTAATTTGCTCACAATGTCGTCTGCTGCAGAAGCGTCATAAACAGTATGTATGAGCGAAAAGGTTAACCCTACCAATATTGGCATTTAGCTCGGAAAAGTTAAACTTTTATGGTATATTGATATGCGATACGAAAATCTTAACAGCATTTCAGCGCTCAAAAGTATTTTAAACAATACAACTTACTTTCAAACAATACAACTTACAATATATATATATATCACAATAAAATTAAAGTACATGTATGATTAACAATGTAAAATTCTCGACTTTATCATACATGTACTAATTTGAAGCTGCCAGGAGGAGTGCCTTGACATTTAGCACAAGGAAATTTATAGACCTGCGAGTGTGACCTCATATCGGGATTTCTCTTTGTCCTTATTAAGTATATTAATTTAAGGTTATGACTTTTAAAACATCCCTTTTACACTCTTTATACATGTGTGAGCTTTACAAATAAAAAATAAAAAAGACCAAGGCCGGAATGTTAATTCAGTGTATGTTTATTTTTAATTTAGCAAAATTCATACTGTATCTAGTCTAAACAGTAAAAAAGTGAAATATTCTATTGAATGTGGTTACCTGCCTCATACGCTTTATTAGTCGCCGGGCAGAAGCCCGCGACTTCTATTTTTAATAGGTTTTCGGAAATGACATGGGAGGGGGGGGGGGGGGGGGGGGGGTTATTATTAGATTATTTTTTTAAATGTCTTGAACATATTACAATTGCGTTTGTTTAAAAACACTAAGTTATGACACATCTAAAATGAAATAAATATTCCGATGTTTTAAGTATGTGCAGTTTCTTTATTTTGACTGGCATTTACGTTTTTGTGTTTTATTTACGAAGACAAATAGTCCCTATTTGCTAGACTGGGATACTTTATTTTCATAAACTATGTAATCAAAAGGCGATAACTACAAACCTTTACGTCGCACAGTCTAATTTGATTACATACGCGCACCTGCTTGCAGCCGATTATCGATATTAAAATCACGTCAAATTCTCCTTTTAATAGATAAGTATCAACATAAACTGGTAACAGAAACAAAAATAAGAATAATTGGTGAAAATATGTCTCAAATATAAGCCTGTTTATCGGTCGTGAACGTCGAAACGCCTTTTCCTCAGTTTGTGACCTAGTTTCATATTGCCAAAATGTAAACAAAGCGAAGTAACCGGAAGTAAAATGTAAACTTAGAAAAGTGACTTTTTTATGCATACAAAAAATGTCGCACGACAAATTGATTTCTTAAACGTCACGAAACGAGTGCATGGGTCGAAGACAGATACTATATAAATGCCTTTTTCTCTCGAATGCACTAAAGCTTTGCCTGATTTTTTATTCACTTTCTTCGATGTTTGACACTACGACTCGATTTTGAAACGAGGGTCAACATTTCGAAAGAATGCTCAAACACCTTATTACAGATAGATAGCTAATATTACACACTTAAATGTTTAAATATATGTGATATTAAATGATTATTTGGCTTGAAACAAATTAAGAGAAGAACAAACTCTGATAAACAATAGATTTAGAAATAAAGAAAATCTGCTCTTTCGCACCCAATTATTTTCATACTTGCCACCTATTAAATAGTAATAGGACTCGCAACTGGCATTTCTCTTGCACCAAACATATATTGTATGCATCAACGATTTAGATAAACAATTTAGCTGATATGTTGTTTCAAGTGTGGTCTACTTTTTAAACAAACTAGGATAAATTTTAACATCTATGAAATATTTATTATAATAATTAAAAAGAAGGAAGTTCATGTCTTCAGCAATTTAACCGTTTTCTCAATGTGTTAAGCGTTTGAAGGTTTTCATTGTTGCTTCAGACATGGACATATATAATAGCTTTTTATTGCATGTAGATCCAAAATGTATTAATTTGTTTGTGGTTTTATTGACAAATACAAAACATCCAAAATCCTGACCAAAAGAAATCCTGAAATTTGTAGATCTATGTGAAATTTCAAAAATCCTGGAATTAGTCATTATCAAAACATTATGTGTATGTTTAGAGTAATGAAAGTCAAGAATACATGTGTGTTAAAAAATAAATAAATGCAGTCTTTTCCGGCGACATTGATGCCTTGCATCAACTCTCTCTTGTAATTTCAATAGTATTACAAACCGGGAGCCGAAAAAGGCGCGCTAAATGTAGTCTGGTTCCTGGCATCCTATGATAGCATCCAGTAATAAGAGGAAGGAACTTTAGACTAAGCTAAATGAGCCAATGAAATACTTGCTTTATTACCTTACTGCGTGGTATAAACACTGTTTATATATATTAAACAGTATGCTTATCCGTTATATTCGAGCAAGTATAAAAATATACTAGTAAACCATTCCATTGATTACGGTTATCTGCTCTTTTCCTTATCTGCTTCATACGTTTTTCTTTTTGATGTAATTGCTTGAACCGGGAACGAGAAAAAGACGTCCACTCCTTCGACATTTTGAATAAACACTAAAAGAAAGTGGTGTGTTTGCAGTATTTCTAACACGTTTACCTTTCGTCCTTTTATACACATTCAATGTTTTGGGTCTTAATATCTCCACAGTAAACTCTCTCTAATACCAATTCAAATTAACACTGAATCAGGTAATGACCAAATATGTATTGCCTTAATTTTCTTCATTTAGGATTTTAATTCTTTCCCAGATATATACCCTTTTTTATGAGCCTCTGCAGCAGACAACTTTTGAAATAATTGGAGCAAAATGTAAAATTGCTCATAATGAGCAATTGCTTCATTTGCCATAATTATTTCAAGTCTTTTCAATAAAATTACTTTCAAACATATAGATTTTCTATGTTTTGTATTTGAAAATTTTGAAGTCTATCAGGTTAAACATCATTGATATCATTGTGGCAAAAGGGAAAAGTACTCATAATGAGCAATATCTGCATTTGCCACAATAATTTGAACACATTTTAATTATCATACTATCATTTAAAGACATTTTCTATATTTTGTACATGATAATTTCAAAGTCGTCTGCTGCAGATTTGTTTTCTGTTGGAAAACCCTTATTGACTATCATGACTTACCGAAACAAACCAAAAAACAGATTTTTTTATGTGTCAGCATTATGTTACAAAGACAGATCATAACAGAGCGTGTGCTCAATACAAATATTTGCTAGATGATTTAAGTTGATCATAACCTCTTGTCCACTTATCTTTAGTAATAATCTTTTATGTCACTTCCCATCATCAGTTTAACTCTAAATCATCTCATTCTCTTAAAACACAGACCCTAGCTGTCAGGTTGAATATCCTACCTAATACTTAAATCTTCAAATTAAATGTACTTTTTTTTTATTTCTTCATGTACAACGAAATATTGCGGCTTCTTTAATGCTTTGCGTGAAACATTCGTCTTGTATTTTACTATAATACAAGTATGACACTGACAAATATGTATCAAAAGTGTTCAGGCCACCGGCCCATAGTACATAGTATTTCATTTAATTGACATTACTAAACTGAGAATGATGTTCTTGTAATTTTTTTATTAAGATATATATAGATCTTTATTACATCAGCATAGTCGTTATTTAACAATGAATAACAGTTAGTAATGTTGGTGTTGCTTGTGTACCAGTTAAATATGAATAGTTTTAATATGTTATCATACTTTGGGCAACGAAATAAACCATGAAATTCGAATTCAACAATAATTTTGTTTAAGTTTGAAAAACAATACATGCATTTGCATTGTTCACAATTAATATGATTGTGGCGACAAGTCTCAATGCCAAATGTGTGGTTCGAGCATTGAAATTTAGCAAGTACTAATCTATATTTAAATGAACTGTCAATTAACACATATCTGTCAGTATTTAGTAGAGACTTTAAATGTTAATAATGTTGGCAACGGCCAGATTAGTTGATTTGCATGTGCAAGTTGTGTTTGAAACTGTCTATTAAGCGAT
Source organism: Serripes groenlandicus (assembly GCA_031761405.1). NCBI lineage: Eukaryota > Metazoa > Mollusca > Bivalvia > Cardiida > Cardiidae > Serripes > Serripes groenlandicus. The sequence goes on from JASEVX010000028.1 coordinate 1,862,768, forward strand.
TTTTGAAAGATTTTACAAATTAGTTGGTGTTTCCAACTTCCTGTGTAATGCACACTTAGCCAAAACCGTAAAGAAAGAATAAGTTTTTTTCTTAAGTAGTCTCAGGTTCGTCGTTCAGCAATAATTACCACACTTTCAATATGTTATTTGGCCATTTGATAATAAACTGTACATACCCCACCATTGTTCTTGAAATCGTCACCGAACGTGTTGCGTAAACCTCCACCGTTAAGGTTTGTGTGCCCGACCCCCTTCCATAATACGTTGGGCTTACATGGGTGGGGTACCATTTTACCATTCGGGAACCTTTCTTGATACATCTGGTATGCGAAGCATGTCTGTATAGTAAACAGACATGTTAACAGCTTTCCGAGTCTGAATAAGAATACATTATATATTGCATATAACATACAAAGAGGATATTTCATAAGTGCTTATTTATTATCACTTTTAATAATCGAGTTTACTAAAAATGATATGCCGCGACCCTTTGCGAGCGTGATATTAATTTTAGTCAACGACGTTATTAATCGTGATAATAAATAAACACGAATGAGATATTCTATTTATCACATAAAACGTTTTTCATAGTTTGGTTTCCGTGTTGTAACAAGACTGGAAACCAAACTAGTAGCATCATATGGTATTTATATAACGGAATTGTTACACTCCCATAGAAGGCTTTATGTAACAAACATGTTTAAAGCAGCATACAATTAGACATAAAGTAACGAACCTCGAAAAGGAAAAAGGACAAAATATACTCTTTTAAGCAGCGTCATTTAAATAATGTTAGATTGTGGATGATTTGATTTTAAATCTACCTTGTTCTATTGCTAAATGATGAGATGACATTCTAATTCTTGCTAACGCAGTTCTATATTTTGGTACTTTAATAACGTCTCCTATACAATTTTTCAAAATATGTTTACCAATAGACAATCTCAATATAAAATAGACCAACAGACATCGCTGTATGTACGAACCGTCCGGCAACAGTGTAGACTCTGCGTAAAGTATCGACCCTGATCAGCCTAAGAATGCCACGCAGGGTAACCCGGACAGACACCTTTCGCCTCCTGTTGATCTTTCTGTTTCAGGAGTCATTACTCTATACCTCTATGCCCCTGAGACGAAATATGTCGGCCCGGATTAGCATGCACAGGCTGATCTGAGTCGATGCATTACGCAGAGACCATACTGTTGGGTTTTTCGTGGGACGGTTCATATTGTATCTGAAAACAGCGCGATACAACACACGCCTTTGCTATATAATCGGAGCACTCCTATAGCATTACTTCTCTGTATCTTTTATTTATATAAGCAATAATAGTACCTGTGTTAAGGCGACTGAAATCAAGATGTCACGAAAAAAAAACACAACAAAAAAACACCTCGAATTCGCCCTAAATGTTATTCTTTATGTTATCCAAGTAAAACCAGGGTAGAAAATGTATCGTTTTTTATCAATAAAGTGAACTTGAGTCGTTTTAAATTGTCCCGATGAAGGGGTTTCCTATTTTAAAATACTTACCCCGTTACTGACAGGGTAGAATTTGCGATGGAAAAAGTATCGAAAACAAGAAAATCTCACCGATTATAGGGGTATGTAATATGCCAGTTATCATACTTGAATGCCCCAAATACAAAAATAACCCTTATTGTCTTAAAATTGGATTAGTTTTGTTCGACAGTTGGGTATCTGGAGTTCAGTCGCTTTAAACCGTGTTGTAAGCAATAACTGAATTGGCTGACACAAAGTTCAATTTGAGACGACCTGCTAGGGCAGTCATCATACCGTCATCAGATATATACACGAGCTAGCGAAGATTATGTCTGGTTTTAACGCGATTTAACAATAGACTAACAACTGTTAGGCATGTGGTCGTCACTCTGAGAAAACAAACTGTTTATCGTGGGCGACCAGTGTATATCTAACTCAGCCAGCGCATTCTGATCTGAATCTGCAATGTCCACCTATTAGTTCAAGAGGTTTAAAGAAAGTGTGTATCTATTTGGACCATTAAGCATCGATGGTATGTAGGTCTTCGTCCACATGTGAAACAATTACGCTAAGTTTGGTTTTCCTGGGTTGGTTGGTGTTTTACGCCGCTTTCAGTTATATCACGGCGTGTCCTGGTTCAATTACCCTGAGCCAGTCAGTCGTTTCGCTAACCTTGCAACCCACTAAGGAGGACAGCTGTAACTACCTGTTTTAAAGTTTTGGTATGACCCAGCCGCGAATCGAACCCATTAGAATATTCTCTTATGTCTGAAAACGTTGAACAACAAATGGCACATATATATTTAGTGATTTATTGGCCAGAATAAATGCAACATGGCTATTCCCGGATTCTGAAATTATTTTAGGGGGTGTGACCTTAATTCTATGACTATATACCCGGAGGTGACGCATCCATTATTTAACCCTTATTCATAACAAACGCTTTGTGACGCCTCTGTAGCAAACGACTTTTGACAACAGTGTAGCAAAAGAAGAAATTGATCATAATGAACAATTTTTTCTTCACGGAATTTTGTTTCAACTCTATTCAATATGTAGATTTGTTTATAGTTTTGCCTTAATATTTCCCTTTCGTTGGCTGCATATTGGATGTATGTGGGAAAATCTCTCGAAAATCGCTACAGACGTGTTACTGTTCGTACTACATAAGATCCGATTTACGAGAAAACAAAAATTGTAGACTCTGCTTAAAGTATCGACCCTGATCAGCAGTTGCCGCGCAGAGTTGCCGCACAGACATGCCGCGCTAACCCGCACATACACTTTTCTGTTCAGGAATCATTACCCTATACCTCAATCCCCCTGAGACGGAATGTGTCGGCCCGGATTAGCCTGAGAGGATTGCGCAGGCTGATCGGGGTCGATATATTACGCAGATTCAATGATGCGGGTTTTCTCACGGAACGGCTCATGTGCATTTCAACTACGTCGAAATTAATCGTTTCCCACTTACAACACATCTGTAAAGGACTAATGTGAATACATACAACACATCTGTAAAGGACTAATGTGAATACTTACAACACATCTGTAAAGGACTAATGTGAATACTTACAACACATCTGTAAAGGACTAATGTGAATACTTACAGCACATCTGTAAAGGACTAATGTGAATACATACAACACATCTGTAAAGGACTAATGTGAATACATACAACACATCTGTAAAGGACTAATGTGAATACATACAACACATCTGTAAAGGACTAATGTGAATACATACAACACATCTGTAAAGGACTAATGTGAATACATACAACACATCTGTAAAGGACTAATGTGAATACATTTTGTCATAAGTATGGAATCTCTCTATAAATGAAAGTAAAATAACTGGATAAAGTTAAAAACATTTTGGCAATTTATCCCGAAAACCAATAACCGGACGAGTTCAGCTGGAACATCGGGATTCCATTTCCTATGACCTACGGTAGATGTGAATTTGAAAGTTGACCGGGCTTACGTACATTAAGGACACATAACTCTTTCAGCTCCAATGACAAGACTGTTTTTTTTTCAAACATTACAGATTCGGGCAAGTCAGCTTGTAACGAGCTGTCTCACCTGAAATCGGCATTGTTTAGCTTTTAAAGCTCAAAATATTCACAAATTCTTATTACATGAAGAATGGATTTTAAACCTGCTGGTACAGTTTACTTTACGGATATCGGCGCTGAAGGAGTTAATGATCGTATGATTACATCTACTTGTATTAATTCATGTGTACACCATTGGTCAGTGTTATGTACAGATGACCGCTGAATTTGACTGGCATACAAGTTTATCACAACATTGCGGCCTAAAAAAAAAACAGCTATCAGCGTGTCAATTCGCATCACTGGAAATTGAATTTCATTAAACTTTTCGCACTCTTGACAGATATGAGATTTAAAAAAAAAAACGAACTTTTAAGCAACTGATATTAAGAACAAATACGCTTAAATCTGTAGTCGAAAAAAGAATATACTCGTTCATCTTCACCCTTCATGCAGCCCCCAGGCTGTTAGCAGTTTCATTAATCACGTTCGATGTCTGCTTCCTGGAGATATAACCAGTACTCGCACCGTGTGTGTGGACAGTTTGCAAAGGCAGAACCCGCTCATCCCCGGATTCAATACCGGGACCTTTGCTAGGAGAGGTCGACGTTCTACCACTGTACCAATCGCTAATCTGTTGGAAGTTTACGGAACTTGTACCCTTCGACCTGTCACAAACAAATGGTTTGTTTTTGTAATTTATGTATTTCACACAACTAGGATTCACAACATGTACGTTTCAACCGGTCACCCGCAATGGCTCGTTCTTGTTTTGTAACTTATACACAACTCAGATTCAGAACATGTTCGGTTCAACTTGATACCAACAATTGGGTAGTTCTTGTTAAGTAATTTCTACGCAACTTAGATTCAGTCAGAAGAAGTGCGCTTCTACTAGTCGCAAACAATTGGCTCATTATTGTTATTGAACTTTTACGCAATTGTGATTCAGAACATGTACGATTAGAAGAAGTACTTTACAACCTATCGCCACCAATTGCCTTATTCTTGTTATGGAACTTTCATGAAATTACAATTCAGACGAAGACCGCTCCAACTTATCACAAACAATTGGCTCATTGTAATTAAATAAACTATTTCATAACATCGTCATTGTCACAATTGTTAGGTTCGGACGAATATGATTAAGCATGTGTATACGATCTTTGTTTTTAGTATCGCCAATGTTTGATGCTTTTTTACGATACCTATACGTGTAGATAGATGCACGCTAAATATCGACTCGTTTAAACCATTCCTAACTTTAAATGTAACTGCCCTGCGTTTAATAGACACTTTAACAGAACAATATTTCTCGATGATCCAGTTGATATTTAAAGCCGCTTTCACCATGATTTTAGTCAATGACCGGAAGTGCTGGTATAAAGTTATCATGACATCAGCGAATCAGTTATAATGCTATCCGCGCAACACGAGCACCAGGGAGGGAAACCACTGCTAACATTTTAAAAGCCGTTGGTATGACCCAACCCATGGATCTAACCCAGGTATAAATATATATGACGTTTAAGGGGCGGTGTGGTAGTGGCGGTTAAACGTGGGACTTTTTTTGTCATTTTTTTAATTATATCAAACTTGCGTCTATGTGTCTTGAGTAGCCAACACACTGGGAATGATTACGGAAAACGATCTGGGTTGTGTATTACAAAGTGCATATTGGTAACGTTTGGTGTCTCTCTGCACTCACACCAGGAATGAGACCTCGTAAATAGTGTGTCTAATATAAGTTGTCAGAACACGCTTCAGAATCGATGTCAAATGCTTTAACTAACTTACTGATTATATTATATTAAAGAACGCCTCGTTTATGAAGAAGTAAAGCATCCGCCTCGGCATTTGTCGGAGATCACATGATCAGTCCCCGGTCGAGTCTTACCAAAGACTAGTGATAGTAGATAGTAATGGCTTTCCCTCTATTTCGATCAAGATTTTGAGGTAAGCACTACGACTGACTATGTAGTGTCAGGTTAAATGGATCAATACTACTACTGACTTTACCCAAGACACGGCGTGTTAATTGAAACATTGTAGAGAGCAGCGTAAAGTAACCATACGAAGAAAGAAATATATTAAATTCAACTAACCGTCCGTCCATTGCTTCCGAATGTGAAATTTCACTAATGCAATGCAATATTGTCCCGCTTCATTTATACCGTAAGTACGTACCTGTCATTCCACCTGTATGGCTATGATTTATTGAGGCGTTTATCTAACCCTTCTCCTGCGGGTTTTCTATATCTTTTTCAACGTCAAATGTGCTTAATTAGAGTCTTCAATACTCATAATCAGGCGACTCCGTTTTCATGTTATAAGAGTTTTGGAACATTTTTATATATAAAAGGCAAATAATATTATGTTCAGGTGAGACAGCTCGTAACGAGCTGACTCATCTGAATCTGCATTACTTGCAGAAAACGTAATATTGCCATTTGCGCTGAAAGAGATATAACAAGCAAGTGCACTTGAATAGTGAAAATAGTATATTACAAAAGTATGTTGTGCTTCATGTGCTACTTACAAAGTTATATGAATACACATACACAAAAGGCATCTCTTCAAGTGTAGAACATTCTAAACAAATCAGTTTTCATGTCCTTTCTGCTTTTTTGTTGGCATAGTTTCGGTCTCTTGGAAGAGCATTTCCAAAGGCTGGCCCAAGCACTGTTATTGATCTGACAGCAATTCTGGCTTTGGTTCTCGGTACAATACTTATGAAGTCTTCCGAAGATCAAAGGCTGTATTTTCCCTGAATCAGCAAAGCCAAAATACTCCAAGTTAGATTAAAAAAATAAGCAAAATATATATTAATTAAGCAAAGCCAAAGGACTCCCGACCGTCACGGAGTCTGATCCAAGCATTTCCTTCCTTTGGTTACCGAATCAACTTCTCTGAATAAGCCGATGTAAAGGACACCCGACCTTTGGAGAGTCTGCCCCGATCATTTTCTTTGATTACAAAGTTTTTTCACTAAATAAGTTAACCAACAAGCATTTCAAACTTTCTCGCAATTTGGTATGAGCAGTTCACAAATTCACTTTTACTGAATAATCCAAGCCATTTGAACCCAAAGTTGTTTGCAGTCTGGTCTGGGCATTTCCTTCGGTTTCCTTCTCTAAATGAACCATAGAGTTTTGCATTGCAATTTGATTCCAGTAGTTCATTATGGTCACATTATCTAAATAAGATAAGCTATAAGAATCCAAAGATTCCTTCGGTCTTCAAGTCGTCAAAATGACTGCAGAGTATCACTAAACAATTACGTTGAACTGCATTCCTCAACGAACGGAGTGTTAAGTAAAACATTGGCCGTATGCAGCAAAGTCCATATAAACTGAACTAGCACATGGTGAATACATAATATTTTTAATTTTAATATGAAGATAATATTTCAGGTTATCGCACGAAATAATTTAGGCCTTTGAAGATTCGGATTGAAGGGCATGAAATCGGTCATCGGTCGAGAAATATTGTTGCACAATGTGCATGGTAAATGTGTCTGTTTGCATGCTAGAAACTTACACACTTGTGTGACGTATCGATCTAGTTGGGAGTCATCTGTTTAATGTGAATACAAGAGGGATGTCAGCGGCTTTCCTGTTAACAGGTTTGTAATTCACCTAACCTTTTTTTGTCCGCCAGGAAATGTTGTACAATTTAATGTTTAACTGACAAACAATGCAGATTTCGGGAGAAGCATATCGTTACGAGTCATCTCATCTGTGTCTGCATTATTTACAAAAGCTTTTAATTGTCTTTCGCAGCGACAGACTTGAGGTAGTATACTGTTATAGACAAAAAATATAAATCTCGTAAAGGAAAAACAGAAAGCATGCCATTTTCGAAAGAGCCAAGTAGTGATAGATTGTGGATTAATATAGCAACGCAGTCGTGTAGCATCTTTTATTTTGTCACCCGTGATGTTCCGCAGCAATTAACCTGTTAATCGATTGGAAGATCAAACGATAAACAGGTTCGTAAAACCAGAAATCATTGAAACACCTACATCAAAAAGGCAACAAGAGAGTTTTTTAATAATCGGAGGAAATATATTTGAATAATCATATATATAAACAGAAAGCGGGAGAAAGGTTAAAAACGGATACAAACTAATAATCAAAAGTCAAAAAAGGAAAATTAAATCAAAATATTGAACTTAAAAGAAGTCCCCAAAAATAATTTGAAAGGATGAAATAGTGGCAGCTCGCCAAATGGAAATATGCCGATTGGCGATGGTAAATACACCCAGATGGACACGACGAATAGACGGAGTTTAAGCAGCCGGCATCTCGATGGTAGAGGTCGGTAGTATAAGTATTGACCGGTCATTAAAGTTAAACATATATCTCAATGTATTTTTCAAAAATCGTTGACCGCAGAGTTCTCAAGTAGGCCACACCCAACGAAAACAAATCTTCACATGATTTTTAATTTGAGCCGTTCCATGAGAAAACTAACATTATGGACTCTGCGTAAAGTATCGACACGGCTCAGACTAAGTTTGCCTCGCAGGCCCTTCCAGACAGAAACGTTTCGCCTCCTTTGGGTTTTCTGTTCAATTAATCATTACTGTATACCTCTATCCCTCTGAGACGGAATGTGTCGGCCCGGCTTAGCCTGCGCGGACTGCGCAGGCTGATCTAGGTCCATAGATTACGCCGAGTCCATATTTTTTTTTGTTTAATGGAATGGCTCATTTATTCTTTCCAACATCAAATTATTCAGCAGACGACTTTGAAAACATCAATGGAAAAACCTCTTTTAAATAAAAGCTGAATCATTTAACTAAATTTGAAATCATTGTGGCAAACGGATTTTTTTTTCAAAAGTCGTCTGCTGCAGAGGCGTCAAAGAGTGGCTGTATGTGGGAAGGTTAGCCTATTTAGTGCGATATATAGGCAGGCAATACTAGTGATGAATACCGACGTGTAAACGCCTAGTCTTACAATTGAGGAGGATGTTGCTACACGCAATGACCGGTCGTACAAGAACATATGTTTGTTAAAGCAAGTTCGTATTGTTGTGTTGACTGTTTTGAAATTTGAAATATGTAACTGGCATCCAATAGGAGACGGATGATACTTGATAATTGCTATTGGTATTGTTATGGTGGGTGTGTTCAAATAGAATGCGGTTTGTAATTGCTAGCTGTTAGTAAATTCAGTTTATCTCGCAAAGTTTTAAAAAACATTCTTAAATTCAAATATCTTAAGTTACTCATCTAATTTCCTCTCACAAGGTGACTATCAGAGCTAAACACAAGATAATACTTTTACGACATATCCCATTTAAACCACCGACCCAAATTCAATATCAATTCACATATATTATCCTTTATTGATTATCAATCGTTAAAATGGCGCTGCTTAGCTGCACATGACTGCTGATCTCTGAAATATAATCTCCTCCCAAACCACTGACCAATGTTAAAATAAATTATCACCATTGTTCATTAATTAGCTCTCTAACAAACTAGTTATAACTATTCCTTTTCCAAAAGAAAAAAGAAAAAGAAAATCCAATTTGTTGCACAAGATGGCTGATATATATAAAAGTAGCATACTCTTAAATAACATATTTTACTCTTTACTTAAATATAGCATTTGAATATATACCTGCATATTTACCAGCGCAATTACATAGAGATTGTCACACACAAATGCAACACAACGGTTATACATATGTAATGCTGTATCCACCAACATATGATGTGATGTCATCGACATACCATTACTCATCAATCAAAATGCGATGTGTACGGCAGCTCTAAAAGGACACACACGATTTTTTTTTATCTCGTGCGCACGAGATACTAAGTAGTGCGAACGAGATAAGTATCTCGTGCGAACGAGATACTAAGTCGTGCGAACGAGATACTATCTCGTGCGCACGAGATAAAAAAAAAATCGTTTGTAATTTATAATCAAAGCGCCAATGGCACTGTAGTGGCGATCGTATGGAAAATCCTGCAAAGTAACAAGCAGTATATCGGTGTAGGGCTTGCGATGACTCTGGTGCGGGTATATTTGAGAATGTATCACAACCCTGCATCTTTTGACAGTAGAATAATGTTAGTTTGCCAGAATGTTGTCTTGGTGATTATTTAGTTACGTTCTGAAATTGGTCATGATGTGTTCAAAATTAGGCCATTCTAAAGTTATGAAAAATCTAGATGGTATTCGATAGACTACCGTTTTAGCTCATTAGAATGACTATTTGTAATCTAAATTGTTCGGGTAATCACATGTTTATCATCAGGTCGTTAGGCCATATTAAGATAAAATATAGTTTACACTTTAAAAATGACTAAAGAAAGGAGAGAAAACAGTATCCATTAGTTTGGTGTTTGTTTCAATGATGTCCGATATTAAACAGGTCTGTTCAATTTAGTCCATTCACATTGCATGATTGAGGGTTGTCACAGTGTATTTATATGTCTCTGAGGTTGTTAAACTGCTTCGAATAATGTGAGTGCAAAATCAAACACAAAACATGCTCCAAAAGCACAATTTCACTATTTGCCAAACTGTTCAATTTATAAAAAATATAGGCATATATTATAATGCTCGATCTCCAAACTAAATTAGGCTACACTGTGTCAGCATTGATTGCTAATTGACTCTTAGAGAACGTGCAGACGTGTATACATAACGTGTGTACACACTGACATCGTGTGTTCTTTAAACCTTTGTAAACCAGTCTTATCATCTAGACGCTTTCATATATTTAAACAACTACAAAATAAAGCGTTTATAATATTGAGATTTACAAGCTCTTCTGGTTTTTGGTCTCGCGAGCTATTTATAGAACCTTTTGGAATTTCCAGATTTGAGTATCATCAGAGTTGTCGTTATTTGCAAGGCAGAACGCGCAATGATATTTATTAGCCGACTTTATTTATTTATTTGCGTTTTAGCCTATGCCACTCTATAATTTTGCAATGTTATTGAAAACGGGACCAGGTACGAAATAAGCACTTTTCACGGACCATGATTGTTAAACTTGTAGGTCTTTTCAGAAATTACAAAAGAAGTTAATTGGCCGTTTTGTTTTTGGCGAGGTACTTTCAGAGTACAACCAACTCCTGCCGAATCAGGTTAAAGGTCAAAAGGTTACGGTTGACTACAGTAAAAATAAAACGAGGCACAGGAGTATCATGATACTCTGCATAGCGTACCCAAGACGCCCGATGATATTTATTATCTGCCCAAACATGAAGAAAGATAATATGTAAATAGTTTAACTCTATTTAGATATTTTCTCGATAAATCTCAAATATTAGTACCAATCCGGTATCAAAGTAGCACTAACATTATCATTATTAATCGTGTGCCTGCATCACTGATGGAACTATATATATATATGGCGGTTTAACGGAAGTGAGTAAATTGCCTTTGCAGAAATATCCAACCGATTGTTCAAATACGACTATAAAAATTTTGTTTTCGTTGTTGTTGTTTTGGTAGCACTGTGGCGATTGTCAACCAATCGCCACAAAAATGTGTGTGTCCCTTTAGAGTTGCCGTAGGCAGCTCTAAAAGGACACACACGATTTTTGTTTATCCCGTGCGCACGAGATACTATGTCGTGCGAACGAGATAAAAAAAAATTCGTATGTAATTTATAAAAATGTGTGTGTCCCTTTAGAGCTGCCGTAGATGTGTGTAAAGTATGATACATTGTTATTCTTTATTCAGAAGAAAAAAACTTGTCAATGTTTTCTTTATTCTGTCTTAAAATGTAAAGAAGTTATATGATTAAGGGAAATTTATGCTTCAGTAACGATACCTGTCTTTATATTTTATACTCGGAGCATAGAACTATTGACATTTCTCTCGACCGTCGGTGTTGCGAGATATCTATTGTTTCATCCAACTCGTAGTACAATACAAAGTCAGGTACCGATACTGCAACATATATCCGGTATGCGATAAAGAACATTCTTATGTTCAAATATCGTTTTGTTTGTAGTTTATTTCTAAATATAAGCCCGGCAATGTGAAAATGTCTAGGTTGGCTTTTGTGAACAATGAAGATCTAGACCAGCCTGTGCATTTGCACAGTCTGGTCACTATATACACTTTTTGGATATTACTAACATAAGCTTGTTAGAAGTTTGTATGAATTGTAACATATCCTAATAAAACTTAGCAGATGGTAGGGCTAATCTAAACCTACATTGATAAAAAATAAATAAACTTAAACCTTTTTCTTTTGCGCTAGCTAATTTATGAACAGTATAAAGAGTTTTGAGTTTCGTTCATGTTGGATCTTTATAATGAAAGCTGATTTACCATTTGTCTAGTATAGTTCGCAATTTACGATTTGGCTGCATGTGTAGCGCAAAGAAGGCCAGTCATTTATATAATTGTTAAATGTTTGATATAACTCGGCCTGGGATCGAACCCGTGACCTCCCGCACTACGGAGGCGGCCATATTGCATCCAGTTAAGGTATCTGGCTGTTAACCCTATACCAATTCAGTGTTTATAAGATGGTCCGGAAGACCCTTTTCGATCCATTGTCGGAGTATATCAAATACTTAGTCGTGACTTGTCTCCTTTACGTTCAGGTCAAGTCAGCGCATTCTTATCTGGTTATGCACTGTTTGTCTGAGAGTCGTATATTTCATTATTATTGTATACTTTGATATTTGTCCTTCTTGTTTCCATATGAACAAAGGATGCAATATCATTTGATATTGCACGGGTTGATATTGCACTGGAATCTTTTTCACGTGACGCTAAGGACGGAACTATTTCCATACACTAACGTTACAAAGCGCTCTCATCCAACCTTTCATGATTTAGAGACCAGCTAACTTCTACTTCTACTTTGTTACTGTCAGGGCTTAGTGCATCGCAGGCAAGTGAACCATCAAAATGGTTAAAATAACTAATTAAGCATATTTACAAATATAAATTTATGAAATAAAAAAACATCTGTGTTGTTTAGGCTGTGTATCATTGTAGACGGGACTTGAATCAGTTTACAGATGTGATCTGCTCAAGGTTTGGCTCTCTGATAGTCCTAGGAAAAAGCTGTGCTTATACGGTTCATAGAACATTGTTTGGTACATCTTTTATAGATGACACGTAGTGAAAAAAATCGATAGACATACACAAAACCCAATCTGGTCTATTTATAGCGTTAGCTATTCTAGTAAATACGTACGTTGTTTCTGACGTAATAATGTGACGTGTACATCAATAATATTGCTCAATTGTTGTTTTGATTGTCGTTGCCGATCTATTATAAGTGTATCAACAAATAACGAGGGATTCATAACTGCTAGGATGAATAAGCAAATGATTGTTTTAAAGGTAGGTCTTCAGATTTGTTTTGTTATCCTCCGATGTGAAGTTTATCAACACAGTAGCCTTTATATGTATATAAAAGATGTGTGTTCGCTTTACTGAACATACTGCGGGGTCAAAAGGCCCTTTTAAAAGAGCATCTAAATCGTAATAAAAAAACAAATATCCAGGCGTAAATACAAGAATAAGATAATACACGAGTTCTTAATGAAAAACACTGTTAGAAAAGGCGTTACACATCATTTTGTCGACGATTCCAATTTCGAGTCGACAACAATGGCGGTTCGTAAATTATTTTTTCTGCGACCTTAGCAACCAGCGTAAAGGAGAGTATAATTGCGCGATATATCGTTAATGTTTATTTATCTAAACAATCCAAAACGACTGTTAATTTTCTAATAGCGTGACGTGTTTAAAACAAATAAAACGACACATTTTAAATAGCCAATATCAAATTATACAATAAAAAGGTTATTGCATAATTATGGGAATCTATTGTGTTGGGACTCGTTCCTTCGGCGGAGTTCTGCCCTCGCAAGCTCGGGCAACTCAGCCGAAGGAACTCGTCCAACACAATATTTTCCCATATTGATGCAATAACCTATATTATTATCTATTTAGATAGTTATGTTTCCAAACGCGTGATTATTACCTTTAGGTTGGTTTTCCTGAAGCATCACTAGTTTTGAAATGAGGCGGTAGAAAAAGAAATGTCTAGGAATGTGGGGTTACATGTAGCATAACGAATGACTGGCTGATGTCATGTTGCAAAGATCATTAGTACTGGTGAAATACCCAGGGAACGCCGTGATATAACTGAACAAACTGTTGAAGAAGGCGGAAAACACTAATAAAATTAAAATAAAAAAACACACAAAACCAAGAGAATACAGCACAAGAAGATGTGATACGAGGTATTAATACGCCGCGATGGTATAGAGACATGTGTCAAAAAAGGGTGAAACAGTAGATAAACAACTAGAAAGGTGTCAACTTATTTGGTCATTTGTCTTGGCCCGCACTCTTGTTTGTTTAAGAAACGTATGATCGTACATGTATTATGATGTACATGTATTGTGATGTACATGTATGGTGATGTACATGTATTGTGAAGTACATGTATTTTGATGTACATGTATTGTGAAGTACATGTATTGTCATCAGCTCGTTAAATCGTTTCATGAAAACAACCATGATGACACAAACGACACAGACGTAACGTCACTAATTGGAACTAGATCCCTACAATTTATAAATGATGAAAAATACATGTGCGCCATAATATTATACTTTTTCACAGATAGCAAGACCATGTATACAAATACAAATGTTTTATTATATATGTTTTCAGTTGCGCATCCAGTCAATCTGAACGGTAAATAGTAAATTGACACTTCACAGTTTCGAATTCGTATCAAGCTTAAACTAGTATCGTTTTTATGCGGGGGATTCAGCTATGCTGAATACCTCCTAATATTGTCATGCCCTGCTTTCAGGAAATGTAAATTTGTAAACAAAATTGTGCTGCCCTCTGTTCTTTCAAAATGGAAATATGTTCTTGATTGTCCATGGATCAGTTAAATACGTTTCATGACAAGCTAAACAGTATGCACATTATACAAAGTAAACATACACAATTTAAGGTTTTAACCCATGAAGTTGTATACATAATTTAGAAATTAATTTAAGTAAGACATAATGATCTTATATGTTTCTTTTAAATATATGGAAAACGAGTAGCTTGCAAGCTGGTAGCTCAAAAACCTTTTGAGAAAATCCCTGCAATGAAAAATACGGAAATACGGCTGTCGTGCATCGTCAACATGTTTCCCTTGTTAACACTTTACAGGCTACAGTTTGCATCGGATCTCCATGAACGTTTATCAGAACATTCATCTCCATCAAATCTTGGACAAGTTCGAAACTGGGCCATTTGATGTCAAAAACTAGGTCACTAGGTTAAATTGAAGGAACATCTTGTTAACACTCTTGAGGCCACATTCGCAACTTCAGCATGTTGAAACTTTATCAGAATTTTTGTCTTGATGATGTAAGTCAAGTTTGAACATGAGTCATGTTGGGTCAAAAAGTAGGTCACTAGGTCAAATTGAAGGAAATGTTTGTTAAAACTCTAGAGGCCCCAATTTTTGCTTAAGCAATTTGAGTATTGGTCATATTGGGTCAGAAACTAGGTCACTAGGCCAAATTGAAGGAAAATCTTGTTAACACTCTGGATATCGCATATTTCGATTGAGCATGTTGAAACTTTATCAGAATGTTTTTCTTGATAATATTTAGTTCAAGTTCTAACATGGGTCATGTTGGGTTAAAAAGTAGGTCACTAGATCAAATTGAAGAAAAATCTTGTTAACACTCAAGAGCCAACATCCACCGCATTTGAGTACTTTCAGTACTTTGATTTTTTATTCAAGCAACATAATCACCAAAACCCAGTTTACATTACAGGATCACCAACCTCGAATACCTTTCAGTAAGTAATGTGAACTTTTAGTTTCCACTTGAGGTGTTCTGCAGTAATGTCAAATGCTACTGTTTCCAGGAAATGTTAATGAATATTGCTCCTTTGATACGTATTTTAAACAGTTGAGGCCTAACTAGTGAAATTTGCCCTGGTGTTTATTTGTACAATATCCCCTGGTGTTAACTTGTACAATATCCCCTGGTGTTTACTAGTACAATATCTCGTGGTGTTTACGTGTATAAAATCCCCTGGTATTTATGTGTACCATATCCCGTGGTGTTGACTTGTACAATACCATGTGGTGTTGACTTGAACAATTACCGAATGGTGTTTATTTGTATAATATACCCTGGTGTTTACTTGTACAATATACCCTGGTGTTTACTTGTACAATATACCCTGGTGTTTACTTGTACAATATCCCGTGGTGTTTACTTGTTCAATACCCGTTGTGTTTACTTGTACAATATCCCGTGGTGTTTATTTGACCCTATCCCCTGGTGTTTACTAGTACAATATCCCGTGGTGTTCACTTGTACAACATCCAGTGGTGTCTACTTATACAATATCCCCGGGTGTTTTCTTGTACAATATCCCGTGGTGTTTACGTGTACAATATCCCGTGGTGTTTTCCTGTACAATATCCCGTGGTGTTTACTTGTAAAACATCCAGTGGTGTCTACTTGTACAATATCCCGTGGTGTCTACTTGTACAATATCCCGTGGTGTTTACGTGTACAATATCCCGTGGTGTTTACTAGTACAATATCTCGTGGTGTTTACTTGTACAATATCCCGTGGTGTTTACTTGTACAATATCCCGTGGTGTTTACTTGTACGATATCCCGTGGTGTTCACTTGTACAATATCCCGTGGTGTTTACTTGTACAATATCCCGTGGTGTTTACTTGAACAATATCCAGTGGTGTTTACTTGTACAATATCCCGTGGTGTTTACTTGTACAATATCCCGTGGTGTTTACTTGTACAATATCCCGTGGTGTTTACTTGTACAATATCCCGTGGTGTTTACTTGTAAAATATCCCGTGGTGTTTACTAGTACAATATCCCGTGGTGTTTACTTGTACAATATCCCGTGGTGTTTACTTGTACAATATCTCGTGGTGTTTACTTGTAAAACATCCAGTGGTGTCTACTTGTACAATATCTCCTGGTGTTTACTTGTACAATATCCCGTGGTATTTACTTGTACAATATCCCGTGGTGTTTACTTGTACAATATCTCGTGGTGTTTACTTGTAAAACATCCAGTGGTTTCTACTTGTACAATATCCCGTGGTGTTTACTAGTACAATATCCCGTGGTGTTTACTTGTACAATATCCCGTGGTGTTTACTTGTACAATATCCCGTGGTGTTTACTTGTACAATATCCCGTGGTGTTTACTTGTACAATATCCCGTGGTGTTTACTTGTACAATATCCCGTGGTGTTTACTTGTACAATATACCCTGGTGTTTACTTGTACAATATCCCCTGGTGTTTACTTGTACAATATCCCCTGGTGTTTATTTGTACAATACCATGTGGGATACTTGTACAACATCCAGTGGTGTTTACTTGTACAATATCCCCTGATGCTTACTAGTACAATATCCCCTGGTGTTTACTTGTACAATATCCCCTGGTGTTTACTTGTACAATATCCCGTGGTGTTTACTTGTACAATATCCCGTGGTGTTTAGCGGATCGTTGACTAAATGGTTACAACTCTAATTGTCCAGTCCTTTAAAGTCAGTAAAAAACCCATTCATTATTCATCGCGATTCGTAGTCCAAATCAATAAGCAATTTAAGGACGTCTTTGATGTGTTAAAACTTAATTTATGATAACATTAATTAACTAAACGTACAAACTTTATACGACAATGTAGGATTGATGCCATCTGATAGATCGATGAAAAATCGATGATAGATCGATGAAAGATCGTTGTATTGTTTAATGATTGTTTCATGTAATTACGCGTTCTCGAACAAATCAATAATCATAAAACACGGGTTGGCTTAGTCCCCGGAGTTGAAACACTTACAACAAGCATTTAAATTATGATAATGTGTGTGTCGTCTGCTTTAAAGGTATCTGAGTGATATATGCTAATTTATTGTTTATTTGAAGCATACTTTCGAAGCAGATTTAATAACCTTGTATGAAAAAGAAAGGTGATTGCTTTAGGTAATTACCTTTTACAATGTTTCCAATAGTCGTCTGCCTCTTAAGACATCAACATTGTTTTTGAATAGATAAATAGCAGTAGACATGGTAGTTATCATGGGTTAGGGGTCATACTAAATACTTTAAAAATGGTAATAATGGCTGCCCTCCTTGGCGCTCAGGGCTAGCATTGCGACTGACTAGCTGGTGTCAAGATAAATGTACCAGTAGTTCTGGTGGATTACCCAGGAAACACCTTAGAACAATAGTTGAAAACGGCGTAAATAATCAATCTATCAATCCTGATTAAGCATGAAAATGGAACTACCGAGGATTATCACACACGGAGTTTTATTATTAATGTCCCCTTGATGTACAGAAGATTGGATGTCTCGCTTGCGGAGCCCTTGTTATTGTTAGTTTCTATTGTTTTCGCTGCGCAGATGAATACTAACAAGGGGTTCGATATAAAATTATATTATTTATTATCAATACCTAAAAGCAAATCAATATATTCAAGAATAAAGGTTTAATGGTTTATCCTGTAATCCTACAACTGTTTCGGCATATACGTTTGACAGGTAATCATCATTAAAGGGCGTTCTACACCAATACCCCACCAATCCCAGTTTGACCTTTGACATGTTATACTATGGAAGCATTTGAATATTAAGTCATGTATTAGTGACAGGTCTACTTATGTACGTTTTTAAAAAGAGCCTATGCTTAATGTAAATTTTCCTATGCTTAATATGATACTTTCTGAAAGTTTACTTACTTACTAACTTAACAATACTGTTCGTGAGAATGTAAGCATACATGTGCACATGCACGACTAGTTCTTCATTATCAACACGCACACACACACGCACGCACGCACACACGCACGCACGCACGCACGCACGCACGCACGCACGCACACACGCACGCACGCACGCACGCACACACGCACGCACGCGCGCACGCACGCACACACGCACGCACGCACACACGCACGCACGCACGCACACACGCACGCACCCCCACACACAAATACAAATATGCACGTTGCATGATATAAGACCACCTCCATCGGTGGTATCACATACGTTGTTGCAACTGACACAATCCCCCGCAGGTGATTTCTGAAATAAACAATGGGAAATCTCTTTCATTTGCAATTGTCAGGACGGACTTCGTGTTAGAATGTACAGGTGCCAATGATTCACTCACCGGCCAAGTATCTTCAATATAGTGCCAATGGATTCCTTTATTGGTGTCTTTAAGAGCAATTTCTTCTTTTGCTACAAATTTTTCAACTTTTTTTAATAACTCTTATTTTACTTAAAGAGACTTTCAATATTTTAGAATAAATTTGTTCAAAGTCGTATGCGGGAGATTTACTGAAGTTGGGAAAGGGATAACGACAAATGCCCTAGTGTCAGAATTGGTGGTATATGTAGTACTTGTAAATTATCAATGACATGCCATAACGTGGTGGTAGGGTTATAACATCATATAGACATATGTTCGGTACTTTAACCCTTTCCCACATACACTAGATATAAAGCAGACGACTTTGAGAACATCTAGGCAACATTATACAAAATATCTGTTAATAAGCTGAAAACATTGCAGAAATAAAGAAATTTCTAATTATGTGAACGTATACAAATTGCCAAAATGTTATCAAAAAGTCATCTTCTGCAGTGGCGTCAAAAAGCGTCTAGAGGTACGAAAGAGTAAATGCAAAATTACAAGAAAGTATAACCTTTTCGAACTTGCAGAGAATTCACAAAGATATAATTCCAATGATTAGATTACGTTCAACATGACGAGTTCTCGATTTTCTACGATGTTGTTAGTTTTGAATTTCAATTTTCACTCCAGTTTTGCTAAATTTTTATTTTTGTTCCCTGAAAATTAATTTAAAGTAGCCAGCACCAAAACAATGTTTCCGGCAATGGACTTATGTCGTACAAAATATCAAAATTAAATATCATAATAGTAATATGCTACTACATGATTCATTATCAGACGTGTTAACCCTTTCTTTGACACAGACCACATTTGACAAACAAGCAGCAGACGAGTTTAAAACATTTTGAGAAAAGGATAATATGTTCAAATACAGAAATTTCTTCAAGGTTTCTGTAAGATGTTTTCAAATCAGACGACGCCAGCAATGTCCCATCCTTTCAGCGATACGAATCGTTTAAATACGATCTGTATAATACAATCTTGCTCACAGGTCCTTATAAGATAGTATTACAGCCTATCGGCCATCGTGTAATTTTAAATATCTCAAAAGTAATAAATAATTTAATGACTTAAAACTCATTTCAGATTTTACATCGATTGTGAAACAAGCTCTCCGATTCTATTAATCACACTCGATGTCTGCTTCTAGAGACCGCTTGTTCAACCTGTAGTAAACTTTTAACCATGGATTGATTTGTGTAACCTTAGATTTGCAGCCCTTGGATAAATAATTACTCATCTCTCGGTTAAATTTAACAAATGGTTAAAGAATATTTAATGTAACCGATGTAAAGACCGTGGTTAACTATTATACGCACAGATTAAACCATCAAAGATGACAGTAAACATATCGTTATATGGAACCACCACATCACATATTGCAGTAAAAAATATCGTGTATATGGAACCACCACATCAAATACGCGGGTATGGGTTAAACTGACATTATCAGATACGTCAAAATATGTTTAAATGCGGGTATGGGTTAAACTGACATATATCAGATACGTCAAAATATGTTTAAACGCGGGTATGGGTTAAACTGACATATATCAGATACGTCAAAATAAGTTTAAATGCGGGTATGGGTTAAACTTACATATATCAGATACGTCAACATACTTGTAAACGCGGGTATGGGTTAAACTGACATATATCAGATACGTCAAAATATGTTTAAATGCGGGTATGGGTTAAACTTACATATATCAGATACGTCAAAATATGTTTAAATGCGGGTATGGGTTAAACTTACATATATCAGATACGTCAAAATATGTTTAAACGCGGGTGGGGGTTAAACTGACATATATCAGATACGTCAAAATATGTTTAAACGCGGGTGGGGGTTAAACTGACATATATCAGATACGTCAAAATATGTTTAAACGCGGGTATGGGTTAAACTGACATATATCAGATACGTCAAAATAAGTTTAAATGCGGGTATGGGTTAAACTTACATATATCAGATACGTCAACATACGTGTAAACGCGAGTATGGGTTAAACTGACATATATCAGATACGTCAAAATACGTTTAAACGCGGGTATGGGTTAAATTGACATATAGCAGTCACGTCAACATACGTTTAAACGTTGTTATGGGTTAAATTGAAATATATCAGAAACGTTAAAATAAGTTTAAACGCGGGTATGGGTTAAACTGATACACCTCAGTTCCGACAATATACGTGTAAACGCGGGTATGGGTTAAACTGACAAACATCAGTTCCGACAATATACGTGTAAACATGAGTATGGGTTAAACTGACAAGTATCGGTTATATCTGAATACGTGTAAACGCAGGTATGGGTTTAACTGACATATATCAGATACGTCAAAATACGTTTAAACCCGGGTATTGGTTAAACTGAAATTCATCAGATACGTCAAAAAACGTTTAAACTCGGGTTCGGGTTAAACTGTTATATATCAGATACGTCAAAATACGTTTAAACGTGAGTATGGATTACATTGACAAATATCAGAAACGTCAACATACGTTTACACGCGGGTATGGGTTAAACCGACATATATCAGATACGTCAAAATACGTTTAAACGCGGGTATGGGTTAAACCGATATATATCAGATACGTCAAAATACGTTTAAACGCGAGTATGGGTTAAACTGACATATATCAGATACGTCAACAAACGTTTAAACGCGGGTATGGGTTAAACTGATATATATCAAAAACGTCAAAATACGTTTAAACGCGAGTATGGGTTAAAGTGACATATATCAGAAACGTCAAAATACGTTTAAACGCGGGTATGGGTTAAACTGACATATATCAGAAACGTCAAAATACGTTTAAACGCGAGTATGGGTTAAACTGACATATATCAGATACGTCAAAATACGTTTAAACGCGAGTATGGGTTAAACTTACATATATCAGATACGTCAAAATACGTTTAAACGCGAGTATGGGTTAAACTGACATATATCAGATACATCAACATACGTTTAAAGGCGAGTATGGGTTAAACCAACATATATCAGATACGTGAAAATTCGTTTAAACGCGTTTATGGGTTAAACTAGCATATATCAGATACGTCAACCAATGTTGATAAGAGTTATTCCGATTGACGTTTTCCTCCGACATTAATGCTGTTACGTCATGCTTCATCTTTGTTAGCCAAAGTGTACTTTCAACATCATATTCTCTTTGCGATAACGGGATTGACTGTGTGATATTATTTAGGCTAAAGTCCTACCCAGTTGAATACCAACAAATGACCTAAATACTCGTACTGCTATGACCTTATCGGTTCACGGGATATTGAGCGGATAAAACGGGTTAACCATTTCCCGCATACAATATATCTTTAGCAGACGACTTTAATGTCTTATTCGCAAACATTCGAACATCTCTATAAATGACAATTATGTCATTAACTAGAGTTGAAAACATTGTGGCAAAAGGAGAAATGGTGTTTTCAAAAGTCTACTGCTGATTATTTCATCCGCATCGAGTAATAAGGGGTTTGCTTGCGTATCCCTAACTTTGGGAGCACGGATTGGACAACAACAGTACTACACTCAGAGATTCCCTTAGAAGATTCAAGTCTTTGCACTAATTGCTTCGAGCAATACCCCCAAGCGACAAATAAAAACATTTTTCAATGAATAATTAGTTAGACGTACATGTATTGACTTGGTTTTATTATAAAAAAGGTGTTAAACCATCACGGAACCGATTCAATTTGTAAAATAGTCAATTTTGAAATGTTAAAGTCACATTTGTCCTGCATTCAGTAGATAAGAAGTTAGAGAGGCATATTTGTGTCCATTTGCTTACAGAAATCTTCACCATGGGTGTGTTGGACTGCGAGGAGCAAACACAGTATAGGCTAGTTGTGTGACTTTGTTTTCCTCATTAATGCTGTAACGTCATGTCTCATCTTTGTTAGCCGAAGTTTAACAGCAATGACTACATGTATATGGTATTGTTTACGCTAAAGTCCTACCGAGTTGAATACCAACAAATGACATCAATATTCGAACTGTTGTGACCTTGCCGGTTCGCGGGATATTGAGCGGATAAAACGGTTTAACCATTCACCACAAACAATATCACTTCAGCAGATGACTTTAAAGTCTTATTCGCAAACATGTGAACATCTCTATAAATGACAGTGTTTTAATTAAATTAATTTGAAAACATTGTGGAAAAAGAAAAATGCTCATTCGGAGCAATTTCCTCTTTTGCCTCTGTGTTTTCAATAGTCGTCTGCTGATTATTTCATCCGCATCGAGTGATAAGGGGTTTGGCTGCGTCTTCCTAATTTTCGGAGCACGTATGGGACAATAATAGGACTACACTCAGAGATTCCCTTAGAAGATTTAAGTATATGCTCTAAGCCAATACTGATTTGAGTCTTACAGTACCACAATGCAACAGGACCGTATACGGCTGTCGCCGCATATTTATATCGCTTCGATCAATATCCCCCCAAGCGATAATTAAAAACATTTTTTAATGAATAATAAGTTAGACATATCGGCTTGGTTTTATTATAAAAAGGTGTTGAACCACAACGGAATCGATTCAATTTTGAAATATTGTAGTCACATTTCTCCTGCGTTCCAAAGATAAGAAATTAGAGAGATATAATTGTGTCCATTTGCTTACAGTTTGAGCCTCCCTGTATCCACGAAGTCGATTCATTTGTATATTTTGCATAACTATTTTGTGCTGCCGCGTGCCTACACGTGTGGGGCGATCACATTAAGCGATGGTTTCCTACCAGAAATCTTCACCATGGAAGAGAATGACTGCAAACAGCAAAAACAGTAGAGGCTAGTTGTGTGACTTTGCTTACAGCTTCAGCATCCCTGTATCCATGACGTGGATTCATTTGCATATGTTGCATGACTATTTTATGCTGCAGCGTGCCTACACTTGTGGGGCGATCACTTAAAGCGATGGTTTCCTACCAGAAATCTTCACCATTGAAGAGAATGACTGCGAACAGCAAACACAGTATAGGCTAGTTGTGTGACTTTGCTTACAGCTTCAGCATCCCTGTATCCACGACGTGGATTCATTTGTATATGTTGCATGACTGTTTTATGCTGCAGCGTGCCTACACTTGTGGGGCGATCACATAAAGCGATGGTTTCCTACCAGAAATCTTCACCATTGAAGAGAATGACTGCGAACAGCAAACACTGTATAGGCTAGTTGTATGACTTTTTTTAGAAATCTTCACTATGGGTTTGTATGACTACAAACAGCAAACACAGAATAGGGTAATTGTATGGGTTGCTTTAGAAATCTTCACCATGGGTTTGTATGACTACGAACAGCAAACACAGTATAGGCTAGTTGTATGACTTTGTTTAGAAATCTTCACTATGGGTTTGTATGACTACGAACAGCAAGCACAGTATAGGCTAGTTGTGTGACTTTGTTTAGAAATCTTCACTATGGGTTTGTATGACTACGAACAGCAAACACAGTATAGGCTAGTTGTATGACTTTTGTTTAGAAATCTTCACCATGGGTTTGTATGACTACGAACAGCAAACACAGTATAGGCTAGTTGTGTGACTTTGTAAAGAAATCTTCACCATGGAAGAGAATGACTGCGAACAGCAAACACAGTTTAGGCTACTTCTGTGAATTTGTTTAGAAATCTTCACGTTGGGTGTGTATAACTACGAACAGCAAACACAGTTTAGGCTACTTCTGTGAATTTGTTTAGAAATCTTCACATTGGGTGTGTATAACTACGAACTGCAAACACAGTAAAAGCTAGTTGTGTGACTTTGTATAGAAAGCATCACCATGGGTGTGTTTGACTGTGAACAGCAAACACAGTATAGGCTATTTGTGTGACTTTGTTAATCATTATGTACCATGGGTGTGTTTGACTGCGAACAGCAAACACAGTTTAGGCTAGCTGTGTGACCCTGTTAATAATTAGTTACCAAGGATATGTTTGACTGCTAACAGAAAACACAGTATAGGCTAGTTGTGTGACTTTGTAAAGAAATCTTCACCATGGATTTGTATGACTACGAACAGCAAACACAGTATAGGCTAGTTGTATGACTTTTGTTTAGAAATCTTCACCATGGGTTTGTATGACTACGAACAGCAAACACAGTATAGGCTAGTTGTGTGACTTTGTAAAGAAATCTTCACCGTGGAAGAGAATGACTGCGAACAGCAAACACAGTTTAGGCTACTTCTGTGAATTTGTTTAGAAATCTTCACGTTGGGTGTGTATAACTACGAACTGCAAACACAGTAAAAGCTAGTTGTGTGACTTTGTATAGAAAGCATCACCATGGGTGTGTTTGACTGTGAACAGCAAACATAGTATAGGCTAGTTGTGTGACTTTGTTAATAATTATTTACCATGGGTGTGTTTGACTGCGAACGGCAAGCACAGTTTAGGCTAGTTGTGTGACTTTGTTTAGAAATCATCACCATGGATGTATTTGGTTGCGAACAGCAAACAAAGTATAGGCTAGTTGTGTGACTTTGTTAATAATTATTGACCATGGGTGTGTTTGACTGTGAACAGCAAACAAAGTATAGGCTAGTGGTGTAACTTTGTTAATAATTATTGACCATGGGTGTGTTTGACTGTGAACAGCAAACAAAGTATAGGCTAGTGGTGTAACTTTGTTAATAATTTTTGACCATGGCTGTGTTTGACTGTGAACAGCAAACAAAGTATAGGCTAGTGGTGTAACTTTGTTAATAATTATTGACCATAGGTGTGTTTGACTGTGAACAGCAAAACAACAGTATAGGCTAGTTGTGTGACTTTGTTAACAATTATTGACCATGGGTGTGTTTCACTGTGAACACCAAAAACAACAGTATAGGCTAGTTGTGTGACTTTGTTTAGAAATATTTACCATTGATGCGTATGACTGCTTACAGCAAACACAGTAAAGGCTACTTGTTTGACTTTATTTATAAATCTTCACTATGGGTGTGTACGACTTCGAACAACAAAAAACTGTGTAGGCTAGTTGTGTGACTTTGTTTATCTATATGAGGACTGTGAATGAACTATTCAACAGAAGAACCAGAAAAGCCCACACCCAGTGGATAAAGATCAAGAGACGACAAAGAACAGGTAACAATTTCACTCGATATTCAATTGCCCATAAACGTCCAGGTATTACTTCACAAGCATCTCCATCCCTTCACGCTTTCACTGTCGAATTTCACAAATTCGACTCTTCCATGATGATAATTAGATAACTCCATCTTTTGTAAAAATAAATGATTCACTAGAGAAAGCTCATTAAAAGCTGTCTCACCTTAATTTGAATTGTTTGCAAAAGCCTTTAATTGCCGTTGGCAGCGAATAGGGTTAATGGATGTTTGTGCTTAACAATATAAATGGATTTTTTTTTCAGAATTATTATTTATTGAACATATTTATGACCAAACTTTCAATTGTTCCAACGCATGATCAATCAATTACCAGGCATGGCCTGTGTTTGTTTTTCTCATCGTTTTGGTGTATCAACCATATTCCAAATCATTTTTAAACCTCTGCTAAAACGGAAATTTGTAATATAAAAAAGGAAAACTGTCTGATTTTGGTAAATATTACATTGTTTATAATGGCTTTTTCTAGCCCAACAAAACTTAATTCTTGGCCTTATCTAGTTGAAATTTGAAAATGAAAAGACCCAGAATTTACAATGAATTATCGACTTATTCGAGGGATAGCTGGATTTCATTTATGTATTGCATATCTTTTGACTCAAGAGTTTAAAATGTGACAAAAGCATAACTGGTAGCTACTAGTACTACTACTACTACTACTACTACTACTACTACCACCACTACTAATACTACTATTACTACTACTACTTCTACTACTACGTCTACTACTAATAGTTATATTACAACTTTAATAAAGCGAATCTTGATTAAGGTCTGCCGACTAAGTTATTGTAAACTTTGTGTTGTAGGTATTCGATGACGAAATGTCAATGAAGAAATTTTCTTTTCAAATGATCAACATTTGCCTGGGCTTGTGCAGTGTGGTCTTAATTTATTTATTATTGTTAATATATGCTGCCCTAACTTGTAGGTTTTGTGATTCCTTTATGTGAGTGCGTTTGTTGTTGCAAGGTTGAATATGTGTTATTTGTTGAGGTATTGTAGGTACTTGCTGTCAAACCAAAATTGTTAAGAATGTTTCAGGTAACTATTAATGCAGTAAGCCACTTCAGTGCAAGGTTGACGATGTGCTGGGTGTTGATAAAACCTGTATTGTAGGTACTTGTTGTCATTTCATTGCAAGGTTGACTGCTGTGTGTTGATAAAACCTGTATTGTAGGTACTTGTTGTTATTTCATTGCAAGGTTGACTGTGCTGTGTGTTGATGAAAGCGTTATTGTAGGTACTTGTTATTTCATTGCAAGGTTGACTGCTGTGTGTTTATAAAACCGTTATTGTAGAAAACCGTTGTTGTAGGTACTTGTTGTTATTTCATTGCAAGGTTGACTGCTGTGTGTTGATAAAACCGTTATTGTAGGTACTTGTTGTTATTATTTCATTGCAAGGTTGACTGTGCTGTGTGTTGATGAAACCGTTATTGTAGGTACTTGTTATTTCATTGCAAGATTGACTGCTGTGTGCTGATGAAACCGTTATTGTAGGTACTTGCTGTCAAACCAGATAGAGGCAGTGTTATCAAATTGAATCTGCTTTGTATGCATTTCGTAGAACAAAAATTATTTGAAATTTGTATAATGAGTGTTTTACTAGTGTTTGTATTGAAATTTACTCGTCATGTTGTTACCTCTGGCTGCCCAATGGAATTTGTTCCGGTAACCAAATGGTATTGATGGAATTGATTAGTGTTTGTATTGAAATTTACTCGTCATGTTGTTACCTCTGGCTGCCCAATTGAATTTGTTCCGGTAACCAAATGGTATTGATGGAATTGATTTTACATTTATGGGTTTTACACTTTGGTGTTTAACTTGTTTTCTGTGAGTCTGTTCATCCAGCACTCATCATGTTGTCGTTCTCTGGCTGCCCAATGGAGTTTGTTCCGGCAACCAGAATTGTTGTTTTGTTGACACTTTGTTTCATGATTGCTATATTGGGACTTGACCCCATATTGTACTTTGTTGCTTTTGCCTGGAAATTGTTCCGGTAACCAAATGGTATTGATGGAATTGATTAGTGTTTGTATTGAAATTTACTCGTCATGTTGTTACCTCTGGCTGCCCAATGGAATTTGTTCCGTAACCAAATAGTATTGATGGAATTGATTTTACATTTATGGGTTTTACACTTTGGTGTTTAACTTGTTTTCTGTGAGTCTGTTTATCCAGCACTCATCATGTTGTCGTTCTCTGGCTGCCCAATGGAGTTTGTTTCGGCAACCAGAATTGTTGTTTTGTTGACACTTTGTTTCATGATTGCTATATTGGGGACTTGACCCCATATTGTACTTTGTTGCTTTTGCCTGGAAATTGGGGGATTTGTCCCCCAATACAGTAATGAGTTCAAACCGTTGTTGATTTGAAAAGTTACTCCTATATTGTACTTTGCCTGGATATTCGGAAGTTGTCCCAATACGAAATAAGTTCAAAATGTTGTTGATTTGGAAAGTTCCTCCTATATTGTACTTTGTCGCAGTATTATGATAATTATCTACTTACACTTCTCAATCCTTCTTGTAGAAATGCTTGCTCTTGTTCATAACTTTATTAAATATTATAATTATTATTTTAAATTATAGTTCATTTACGCCTGTCATGCCTAAAGCAAAGAGGAAGTCGGTGAGGCAGCATGAACAGCCAGTTAACGGCTATCAAAAACTTTATAAAAGAGTGGATACTAGGCTACCCATTTCTCATGATCTATTGGAAAAAATACTAAATACCCTCAATGTAATTTGCTATAGCTCTTTCGAGTCATCCCTTTTCAGTGCATCATTTTGTCTGGCATATTTCGGCTTCTTTAGGGTTGGGGAATTAGTAGTGTCGAATATTGGAACAGTTGACCACGCTTTGCATTTTGGGGACCTAAGTGTAGACTGAAACAATTAAAATATTTTTAAGATCGTCAAAAACTGACCAATTTCACAAAGGAGTTGAAATAATGATTCCCAAAACTGAAAGCGAGACATGCCCTTTAAAACACATGTTAAAATTTCTACGTTTGAGGCGAGGTTTTAATTGCAAATACCTTTCTCAACCAAACTTATACAGTAGTTAGATATCCATGAGAGCTCGGTTCCTTTCGAAAACCAGCCAGATCCGCCCATGCATGACTGGATTATGGCCCTTGAAATGGTCAAAATTGCTATAAAAGAGATTGTTAACACGATACAGTGTTCACTTTTGATTGTATCTCAACCAAACTTATACAGTAGTTAGATATTCATGAGAGCTCGGTTCATTTTAAAAACCAGCCAGATCCGCCCATGCAAAACTGGATTATGGCCCTTGAAATGGTCAAAATTGCTATTAAAGAGCTTGTTAACACGATACAGTCTTCATTTTTGATTGTATCTCAACCAAACTTATACAGTAGTTAGATATTCATGAGAGCTCGGTTCATTTTAAAAACCAGCCAGATCCGCCCATGCAAAACTGGATTATGGCCCTTGAAATGGTCAAAATTGCTATTAAAGAGCTTGTTAACACGATACAGTCTTCATTTTTGATTGTATCTCAACTAAACTTATACAGTAGTTAGATATCTATGAGAGCTCGGTTCCTTTTGAATCAGTCAGATCCGCTTATGCAAAACTGGATTATGGCCCTTGAAATAGTCAAAATTGCTATAAAAGAGCTTGTTAACACGATACAGTCTTCACGTTTGATTGTATCTCAACCAAACTTATACAGTAGTTAGATATCCATGAGAGCTCGGTTCCTTTTGAAAACCAGCCCGATCCGCCCATGCATGACTGGATTATGGCCCTTGAAATGGTCAAAATTGCTATAATAGAGCTTGTTAACACGATAGTCTTCACTATTTGATTGTATCTCAACCAAACTGATACAGTAGTTAGATATCCATGAGAGCTCAATTCCTTTCGTAAACCAGCCAGATCCGCCCATGCAAGACTGGATTATGGCCCTTGAAATTGTCTAAATTGCTATAATTGAGCATGTGAACACAATAGAGGCTCCATTTACTATCTGATCTTCACCAAACTTAGATAGTAGTTAAATATTGATGAGAGCTTGGTTCCTTCTGGATTATGGCCCATGAAATTGTAAAAAATGCTATAATACAGCTTGTGAACACAAAAGAGCCTCCATTTACTATCCGATCTTCACCATACATACATGCTCTGGATTGAAAATGACCAAAGAACCATACCAGTAGAGCATAGGCCCTCATGGGCCTCTTGTTTGTCATACTAATGGTATGCCTATCACTAGGTACCAGTTTTCTGCTGTACTTAAGAAATCCCTGTTGGCCTTGGGCTATCAAAATTCAAATTATCGATCCCATTCTTTTCGTATTGGTGCTGCCACCACAGCATCAAAAAATGGATTGACTGATGAAAAGGTCCAATTGTGTGGTAGATGGAAATCTAGCGCATTCAAAGCCTACATTAGAATACCGTCGGCAAATCTTCTAAAATAGAAGCCTTAATCTATTGTTATTACACTCTTACTTACAAGATAGCAAAGTTCATTACAGATAGCCAATGCCTCGTTTGGATAGTGGGTTCCTCTATTGTAAAAAGAGCATTTGTATATGCAAAAATGCGGGAGAAAAATGGTTCTCAACTGGGGATGAAGAATGGTATGGAGATTTTTGGCAATTCAGGAGCGGTATTGTATGGAATAAACTTTTTCAACTGCTAAAATATCAAGAAAGATTAGTAAATCATCCTAATTATTTAATTATTCACTGTGGTGTAAATAACATTGGTCAGGACCCAACTGTGACACTTTTACATTCCATTAAAAAAGACTTCAAATAGCTAAACGTTTTCCATCTAGTATTATCATTTGGTCTCAGATTTTACCAAGACTTTGTTGGCGGCACGAGCACCGTCACAGTGCATTGGAGAAGGCAAGAAAACGTATCAATAATTGCATTGCCTCTTTCTTGTTGAGAATGGGCGGAAAGTATTTACGATATCCCGATATTGTTGAAACGGACCAAACATTGTTTTGTGATGGTGTTCATTTGTCCAGCAAGGGTGATGATATTTTCTTGCAGACAATAAAACAAGGGATACTTAAATTTACAACTTCGGGTATGTCAGTTTGTCCTGATAATGGCGGGTATGGCCTTGCTCATTAAGCTGGTGGCGGTATGGCTTTGCCATGTGGCGGTTAGTGCCTTCACCAGTTTCGGGATGTTGAATTTTAGATGTCATATGGACTACTTCTTGTCATCTCGAGTATCAGGTACCAGGACTCGGTAGTGATGTTTTGGACACTTCTTGTCAGGTAGAGTCTCTGTTACCAGGACTCTTCACCTGTTGCCTAATACAAATGAAATCCCGAGGAGCAGTGGCCATACTTCGCCAAACAGAAAAAACTATAACCTCATATTGCTGACATTGCCTTTGTAAATCAATGAATAAAGAATTAGTTTATTATGTAATATAGCATTTGTCCTCTGTAAGTAGGGGGTCACTTTTTTGTTTAACACTTTCCCCAATGCAAACGGTTTCTGACGCCTCTGCAGAAGACGACGTAGGAAAAGTATTTCGCCAAAGAAACAATTGCTCTTTTTTTTTTTAACAATCTTTAAAGGGATATTGAATTCAACTTTCCTTTATACAAGAAGTTGCTGGTTTTGTCTTCTGTACAGAATTACCCATATTAAGGACAGGAAACGGGTTTCCTTGCTTTGTCAACAACAGATAGAAGTAGTCTGAACAACCCTGAAATATAATAAATAAAAAACATTGGCAAGAAACAACTGTTGTCATATTGGCACAAGTATAACAAGTTTACTGTGTGATTAATTTTGGTTTAATCATAGCTAACATTACAAGATGAATATCAACATCTAATCATTGAATTACCACACTCAGGTATTAACATACTGAGTTTGGAACAATTATCTTGCCACATGATTGATTTTGATACGTAAAGAATTTGACATGAACCTGTGGAATGAGAACGAATATTGATTTTCCATCATATCTTCAATCGTTGAAAACTAGTTTCAAATGTAAATAGACAATACTAAAAAAGGCTTGACGAATAACACGGGACTCCCTCTTTACGGGTATTTATACTAACTTGAACAATTGGTTACACGTAGCGGAATCCAGATTACCATCGCCCTGTTACGGACATTGGCAATGTGCTTCCTCTATGTTTAATAAGCGTCTGGGGAATGCACATTGATAATTAAATAAGGCTTTAAAAAGAAACAAAAATAAACGACAGGCTGGGTATGCAGCGTGAGTTATAGAATTGTTTGACCACATATGCATGTATCTGAAATATTTAGGCATAATCCGGACAACTGCCCATGTTGTGTTTTACCGACGAACTGGGTCATGATCATCCGTGTTTTACCGACGAACTATATATATTATTTATACTGCTGTCTATATATGCTCCTTGCAAATGCGCCTGGGAACATGCGTAAAAGTATTCATTGGTCTTCATTCCGTTTATAAATGCATTTTGACACTTTCCCCCTTAAAACTGCCAAGCGACGCTTTTATATATTGTGTCCCCCAAAGAAAGCCTTTTCCCGAGAAAATTTCCCTGAATAGCATGTTTTAACCTACAAATAGTTTACATTAACTATAATATTATATATGTCGCTTTCCTTATATGCTCCTGGGAACTGTCCCGGGGCACTTGCGTAAAAGCGCTCATTGCTCTATATTCCATTTATATATGCATTTCAGTCACTTTTCACCACAAAATGCCAAGCTCCGTATTTCTTTTATTGTCTTCCCGCCAAAAACACATATTCTCGGGATATCTTCCCTGCATAGCATCACACGCGCTGTAGCTGTCGCTCTCTTAGTGTATATATGCTGCTGGTAACTGCCCTAGGGAAACTGCGTAAAAGCATGTTTTGGTCTTTATTCCGTTTATATATCAATTTTAGACACTTTCCGCAAACTACTGCCAAGCTCCGTTTGGTCGATATTGTCATCCCCCAAATAAATACTTTTCCCGGGGATTCTTCCCATTATACAAGTTTTAAAATTTGATGCGTTATGTCCGCACAGAAGATATCGACGCTGTCTATATATGATCACGCAAAAGCCCCGTGTCACTTATGTAAACGCATTTATTGATCTTTCATTCCGTTTATATATGCATTGAAGACACTTTCCCCAAAATACTGCCAAGTCCAGTTTTTTTCTATATTGTCTTCTCCCAAAAGAAACACTTTTCCCGGTAAATATTTCATTTAATATATCTTTTTAAACTAATCATATATCACTTAAGCTATAGCTGTTTCACTCTTAGTATATGTCGCTGTCTTAGTGTATATAGCTCCTGTGACCTGCCCGGGGAAATTGCGTTAAAGCTTGTATTGCTCTTCCTTCCGTTTATATACGCATTTCAGACACTTTTTACAAAAAATATTGCAAAGCTCCGTTTTTTTCTATATTGTCTCCATACAAATAAACCCTTTTCCCGGAAATTCTTTTCATTTTACAAGTTTTAATAATTGATAAACGGCGATATAACCGCACTGCAGTTATCGCCGTTGCCGGAGGCATATATACAGAGCAACAGATATAGTTCATGTAAAATATGTCTAGTTTAAAACATGCTATTCATGGAAGATTTCATGGGAAAATAGTTTCTTTGGAAAGGGGGGGGAAGGGATGTTAAAGACAAAATAGAAAAAACTAATGGGCTCAAAAGTATATGCAGAACGGTGCATGTAGTCAGAAGGGCGGAATGTTTTGGGCTGTACCATGGCATACAAGGCAGGTAAAACACGTTATATGAGCCGAATACCGTTGGAAAGGGTACTTATAAATGGATCAACGCTGCCAATGATTGTAAAATGTTGACCCGTATGTTTTATGTAAATGTTATTAGGCTTGTCCATGAATTTAGGAAAAGACGCAATAATGTTCAAAGTTGATTGAAATCTATGAATTAAGGAGCACAAACTTCGTACGTAGTCATTTTCGCTCAACTGGAGTAATCCGCCGTGGCCGAGTAATTCGCGTGGATTTGAAACCGGATGTCCCGGTTTCGATCCTCTGCCGCTGCGGTCATGGTGGACTGCCACTTGGCAAGGCACATTTCCTAGTACTGGTTTGTTTACCCTGGGATAATGAATAATTGACCTGTTGCCATGATATAACTGAAATAATGTTGAAAAGGCGAACACAAACCAATAAAATAAATCGGTCCGCCTGCATAACAAGTTTACAAGCTTATCTTGTATTCAAGTCTCTATCTCTTTATACTTTTATCGTCTCTCAGGATGATAACTATGTGGTGAAATATTGCTGGTGTAGGCAATGTACAGTATATTTGTATCAGTGTAAAGACCGACGTGTTATTATACTCTCGCGATAACTCATATGGTTACAAGCACTGCCTCTAGTTACCATTCGCGTTTCAACAACCTAAGTCGAAGGTTAAGGTCACAGTGATTATAATACTTTTACACAAAATGACGGTATTGCTCTAAATTGTACATCATACTTCATGCACAAGTGCAGTGTCAATAGAGCTTGGACGGGTTCTCGTTTTAACGACCTAGGTCAAAGGTTCAGGTCACAGCGACCATACTATGCCTGTACGAAACGGGATCATTCCTCTAGCACTTACATGTGTGGAATGAATGTCTTAATACTTAATACACTGGTTCAATGTAGAGAAAGCGTTGATGGGCTTGAGTTTTACTGTCAACGGTCAAGGTCTCAGTGACTATTATATGTCTGTCAGAAATAATGTCATCCATCTAGCACTTTCATTTCTGGACAGAATTCATTTATGCTTCATACATAGGTTAAGTGTGAAGAGAGCCTGGATGCGTTTTATGTTTCAATGAAAACGCTGAATGGTCAAGGTCACATCGACTATACTAAGTCTGTATAAAATAACCATGAGAGTGGATGTGTATCGTCGGCTATGCTTTTATTTTATGTGTGTACAATGTTCCCACTTCTCATGCACTTTCAACATTGCACAGTCTTTAGTTGAATACAAACAGGTTACATGGAAATACAGAGTCATGAGGCAGCGATAGTTAAATATGTAGGAGGTATACTAGATACATTTCGCAATTTAAGTAAAATACCGCTTGCTATGTCATTTGGTGCAACCAGTTTACCTGAAAGCATACCCTTTAACGAGCACATGTAGTTAGTTAATCATCATGCACCCTGTTTTTGAACGTTGATATAGGAATAGTATGCAATCAAAGCATAACCTTTAACGAGCAAACGTTGTCACCATACGCCCTGTTTTTGATTGGTGATGTTTCAATAGTATGCAATGAAAGCATGACGTGTAACGAGCACTTGTTATAAATTAACCATCATACACCCTGTCTGGTGATGTGGAAAACATTATGCATTGACACTATACCCTTTAAGTAGCACTCGTTTTAAGTTAACCATCATACACCCTGTCTGGTGATGTGGAAAACATTATGCATTGAAACTATACCCTTTAACGAGTACTCGTTATTCGTTAATCATCATACATCCTGTCTCTTATTAGTTATTTTGGGAAACAGTATGCAATGAAAGTATACCCTTTAACGAGCACTAGTTATAAATTTATCATCATACATCTTGTCTGGGATACGTTATTTGGGAAGCAGTATGCATTAAAGATAAACCCTTTAACGAGTACTCTTTATAAGTTAATCATCATACATCCTCTCTGTGATTGGTGATGTAGGAACAGTATGCAATAAAAGTATACCCTTTAACGAGCACTCGTTATAAGTTAATCATCATACACCCTGTCTGTGATCGGTGATATAGGAAATACTATATACTCAAAGCATAGCTTTTAACAAATAAGCATTGTAAGTTAATCATCATACATGTCTGTGATCTTTGATATAGCAAACATTATGGTCTTTTTGTTATATCATACTGTAAGAAATAACGTTAAAACCATAGAAGTACTGGCTTGTTTTTACGGGTCGTGACTCATATTTAAACGTCGACTTATTTTCGAGATCCATTCATTGTACAGTCAATACACTATCGAAATGTTTTTTACAATTTAATTGCAAAGGCCTTATTATGTATTCAACCCTTTCATAAAGAGGAAGTAAACTTGTATTCACGTGTATCCAATGGTGACGTACGCGTATAACATAGCACAAGGGACTAAATCATGAAAACCTGTATAAACCACTCAATTAAAGGCATATATATTTTTTGCTTCAACACTTTCACTATAACATCATATAATGACGTCATAATATAATATTGCATATCTTATCAAAGCATTCATTATCCATTTCTGTCTTTAAACATGTCCTGTACTTACTTTATAACCATTAACATTAATATAGCCAACACCTTTAGCATAGCCAATATAATTTACATAACATATTCCAATAACATAGCCAATATCATTTACGTAGCAACTACCATTAAAGTTTAACTTTTGGAAATGTTATTGCTAAAGGTAATTGTTTCTTTTAGAAACACATTTCAATCAAAGAGGTATCAGGAACCCTTATGTTTATTTCCATTCACCCTTTCATTAACCCCTTTTAATTTTGAAATGAATTCGAATCAATTCGTCTTTATTATACAATTGCTTACATACATCACGAAGCACTTGGGCAAAAGAAAAGATAAATAAATGAAAACATTCGACACTAACATTGCTCAACAAAACACTAACATTGCTCAACAAAACACTATTTACTTTATGTCACTAAATTTATTGAAACGTTTCTTTTCAAAGTTAAAAATACTTAATACATAACCTAGATAATGTATTTAACATTGAAGATTACCGTGCGAGAATAGAGTCACACCACGTTGCTAATTAATAACTCTGATGCTGACCCCCTGGGGTTACCGATTTAATTCATGAAGTTCATGTAGTTCATGAAAACGAAATATGTCGTTCAAGCATATCTCGCTCATTCAATCTTTCCAATACTAATAATTGCAAGTGCGTAAGGTATGTGATCTTGACACAAGGACCACATGTGTGAATGGATTAGGGATATTGCATTTCAATCTTTGATTCAACCATGCGATTGTGAGTTCGAATTCCAACTTGCTAGTTTATTATTACCGACGGAAATAATTGCAAATGCTTTATATGCCCAGACCTCCGATGTCTGTGATCACGTGACGTACACCAAGTGTGTGACTATTTTCAGGTTATTGCATTGCAGTCTTTGGTTCAACCTTGCTTGTTGTTTGCAACAGCATGGTCTGTCTAATCCGGACTCGGCAAGCTTTCTGTCCGGTGAGAATAACTTTAGAGAGTAGAGAACAAACACCATTATATTCCATCAGCATACGGCATGATTTGTCAATAGCGACGCGGTATGCCAATCAAAGGGTTGTGAGTTCAATCCCCAGCTAGGTCAATTTTCAACCGCCATTCGTCTGCCACCAATGGAATAGCAATATTGGTTAAAGCCGCGTTAAACCACCAACCAATAAACCTATCATCCCCTTTTCGGTACTTCACTAGCTATCCTTAACAATTAGAATATCAGAAAATTACATATCTTATAAATCATCAATAATATTCCACTCTGGCATACCAGTATAAAAATAGCAAAAATGCACCAGAAAACAGGTGTATTGAAATTTACAAAAAATAAAGAATAAAAAGCAATCGGACGTTATACTTTAAAAAGGGTGCATTTACATTCCGTTTGTCACAGCCATTTATAAAAGCAGGGGTGTATAGTAAGTCTTCCCCACATACAACGGATCAACAGCTGACGACTTAAAACGTATAGACAATTGTTATATTGGAAAGTTTTATAACTGAATATTTTTTAAAATACTATGTACTTACTTAGTTCGCTCAAAACATAACAACAACACTACTCTATGGTGTGCGTAGAGGGAGACTCGTGTATCGGCAGTCGACACACATATATATATATATATATATATACATATATACAACAGGTATACTTTTGTAATAAAAGCATGATAGCGATGTAAAAGAAATACATGTATGTACCGGTACTCGGACATTAGTTACTACGTATGGCCGACTCGCCCAGGAACAACCAGAGATAAAACTGAAAGTGAAAAACTCTGGAAACCTGTGTCCATTTGTCAAATGTCATGCCATGAAATGTCGAACCCCATTTGCAGTATTAATCCTTAATATATTATTTAATAATTTATGATTATACTAATATGTATTGAACTTTAAGTTCTCTCTATGTATAACTTATTAAACATAACTGAAATAAGAATACTGTCTAACAAAGATTTCCAAACAGAAATAAAAACACTATTCCCTTCTCAAATAATATATAACCGGTGACATTATTTCCATTTCAAACATCTGATATAACCGAGAAATGTTAAATTTGAAATGTTAAAGATGCGACTGCCTCTGTTGATTGTCTCGATAGAAGTGAGTTCTCTAAACGCCCAAGCTATACATAGCTATCGCACATACATCTCGTGCGTATAAAAAAAACGATTTTGTAGCTTTCCTCCGTGAGGGCAAAGGTACTCAAGATAAAAATGTAAAATATCGATATATTATGTTAAGTTTTGTTGAGTAATTATGCACTCGTTGTATTATTGTTGGTACATAAACAGTCGATAGAATATATGTTTAACGTAAAATCCAGACTACAAAGCATACTTTTACTGGTTTGGTGTCGTAATAAATAAATTCGACCTTATAACACTTTTGAAAAAGAAAACGAACATGATTTTCACCCCGCATAAGCAAATCTTTATGAATGATCTTTAAATACCTTTGCACTCAAGTGTGTTTTCGTTATTTGCCCGCTGACACCTGGTCAGGTTTACAACTATAATACATGACAAACCGCTCTGGATGGAGGAATATTGCAATAGAGTCCGGAATAATACCCTGATTGCTGTCAGAAGCGATAAGACCTGTAAATCGAAAGGTTGTGAGTTCAAATCCGTGCAATTTATCTTTATAGAAAATAAACAAAAATATCTAATTGTTTGAAATATGTTTATGGGAATATAAGTATAAGCCATGGAAATCTAGGAAACAAATAGTAGCGTGCGTTAAATGGCCGCCAAATTTTAATTAAAATACTGTTGCATGCTAACTTAAATGTCCAAACAATCGAATTACGTAATCACAATATCTCATGTCCTCATACTTTCCTGCTGCATAAACGTCGTCTGTGACAGAAATACGTTTTAAGAAAACTCGCGTTACCAATCTAACTTATACGTCATACTCGAGCAGTCGTTGACTGAATGTCGTGCAGCACGTGGGTGTGTGAGCTGGCCACATTGTTATAACTTATACTATGTAGAACACGACATTATACATGTAATTCATTATGTTCTCACTATATTCTAAGGTGTGACATGTCGTCTGTATCAGGAAGAGGGTTCAATACAAATGTTCATCATACACGAGTTCTGGTGTAAACATCAAGAAAATACATGGGTAGAGAATTAGGAGCCGTGATATAACTGAGATAATGTTGAACACGGTGTGAAAAAATAAACCAATAGAGCGAGTATTATATTATTCTCCATGAATTGGATTTCTCTTGTAAAGTGAATGATGGTGTGTTATGTCGTTTCGTCAGTATTTCAGTTATATCACGGCGTTTCCAGTGTTATTAACCAGTATGGTTGGTATCATATAGAACGAGGGAAGTCATTAGTACCAATTTAAATTCTTCGATATGGCATGACCGATGATCGAATTCCGGTACTCCGCCCCCGAAAGAGCACGCCCTAATGACTACATCTACCACTCGGTCCATAACTTGTAACACTTTCCACTATTGAAGATCGATTTGTTCAGATGTGGCGTTAAGCATATTCGATTTGTTTATATGGCTTTTGTATATAAGTTACAGTTACTACGTGTTCATTTATTTGACACATGCTAGGAGACACATGAGTTTGGAACTGGCCGCCGTGATAGGACGGAACAATTGTTGAAAGCGGCGTTTAGTCTCAAGCAATTAAGCAATCAAGTTAAGCAGGGATGTATGTCGCGATCCGAACGGTTGGAGCAATGGCATATAAACGGCCAAGTTAGAACAACCGGTACATAACTCGCTCGGAAACTGAGAGGTCCTAAATTGGATGTATATAGATTTCACTATATGTTATTATCTAACAAATAGGCAAATATATATTCCGCGCCGTGATATTAATGACAATCGTTTAGAACATCCGTCAATTCGAATCAATCACTGTTGGTGACTTGAAAAGCGGAACAATGTATGTTTAACGCATAGTCCTGTCGATAGTTTGTTTGTTTGTTTTTTTTGTTTGTTTTTTTGGAGTTTAACGCCGCTTTCAACAGCTTTGGTCATATCACGGCGGTCAGTGCACCTACCCATGTTTTCCTGGCTTTCCTACACCAGTACTTACACAACATTCTTTCGAAGCCACTGACTACTTTCTCACATAGATCAGAGGTGAGAGGCGATGAAAAATGTCCTGTCGATAGACCTTTACGTTTAACTTTACCCTTTAGGTATCTGAAATAACTAGACTTTAACACACATTTCTAAATAACGAATATGTTTATTTAATCATAACCTTTAAAAAATCGTATTCTCCTGTTCGTATTTGACAGTTTGAGACTATACTATTGACCCCGTCATACAAAAACAGATCTTCGAAGTTTTACGACCCTGAACGATCCAAATCAGTGTGCATTTCTGCGTAGTCAGAACAGAATGATTCCTACATTACATATATAAGTCAATTAATACGAAAGTCGTGCTTGCGTAAAACGACCTATATGTGTAAATAATCGAGGGAATTGCGTTTCGGTATTTGCTTATGTACTCTCTGGTGCCGACAAGATATTTCGAGCGAGCGATTGTGAGTTTGTTCCGACTAGCTCTTTCATTCTTTCCGATGAATTAATGGAAGATGCTTTATAACATTTCTGATGCTCGGCTTACTTTGGTGTGGCGAGACGCATAGTATAACATGTTATATTATGTCTTAGTTTGTCTAGGTATACCTGTAGGTTCACTATTGTATCCAACTATTAGTCCGAGGATTGGTAGGTCAGTCGGTAACGACGCGGGTTTGTAATCAATGATTTGATAGTTCCGCCGTGTGAATGAAGTCAATGCAGAGTAATTCGTCTTCGACCAATGGGTTAACACAATTGTTAAAAACCGCGTTAACCCCAAATAAATCAAATGATAAACCGCAGTCGGTACCTCACTAGCATTCTTAAACAAATTGATATCGGAGTACTTATTACGTATAATTGATCATTGCCATTTAAGCACGCCAAACTGGTTTAAAATAGTAAATATACACTTTAACGATTTTTTCAATGTGTATTGAAATATGATAATTTCTTTGACGTTATTCTTTATAAAGGGTTTCTTTTTTGGGTGAATCCAATGGGATAACGGTAAATACGTATCAGTAGCCATTACAGAATGCTGTTTAGATTACTGGTGTTAGAAATATATGAAGCACATTCGTAGGTGAACTGGCCGCTGTGATATGACTGAAAATTGCTGAAAGGAGTTAACCCACAACTAATCAATCAATCAACCGAGTACATCATCAGTTCCATTCGGTTCTGTACTTGCATTCTTAAAATTGAAGTATTTGTATTACAATACAGAGGTTCAGTGGTAGGACGTTGGCGTCTCGTTCCAAAGGTCCCGTGTTGGAATCCATGGAAAAGCGGTTTCTGCCTTTTTTTCAAACGGCGCGAGTACTGGTTATGTGTCACACCGGTTTAAACCCGTAAATACATACCTCATTAAACTGCTCAATGTGTATTGAAATATGATAGCTTCTATACCGTCTGTCTATATTGATTATCAATTCGTTCATTTACACTCATTCTACAAAATGGAGGCGATAAAGCAGTTAAAACGTTACCTTGTTTAGAAAACGGCTTGGAACATAACTATAGGATCAGTAATTGTAAGTTTATTTATGTTGTGATATTTGGTTTTGTCTTATAAATATCTCTCGCATGTGTGGTATATGGCACGTTGTAAGAATATGTATGTATTGTATACACTATACGTTTAATCAATCCCATTTATAACTGTTTTATGCTAACCAAATTGACACACAAACAAGATATATTTACAGGTGTGTACCACCTTCGATAACTTTTACGATCCTGTTCCTAAATGAAACATTGCCATTATGTATTCACCCTTTACTCTATAAAATATAACTGTGGTCACTTGTTCAACCATTTTATATTTAAAAACTCGGGATATTGCATCTTGCTTGCATTGATATACTTCATTTCAACTTGCGTCATTTATCTTTAACTAATTGACTTACAATAATATGGTGAAATGAACATGTAGGCAGAAGGGAAGATTGTTGTGTGCAGTACTGTTGTAAACAATGCATGATACACACGTTATATGAGCATAATGTTGTTGAAAACTGCACTTATTCCAAATCAATCGATTCAAGCTGATTGCTGTCGATAGCACACCGAGGGGTGTTGATCCAGGGGTTTTGAGTTTTAATTCCAGCGTGTCCATGCATTGTATCTATGAAAACAAGAGTCATGCAACAATGAGCTAAACTTGTATTTGTTGTTTGTAGTAAGGGTACGAGAGTGTCAGGATTAATTGATTGGTACGCGTTTAAAACCGTTTTCATCAATGTTACAGACATATCACGGCGGCCAGTTCACCAACTCCTGCGTTTCCTGGCTTTCTCACACCAGTACTCCACACAATATACTTTCCAAGCAAATGGCTGCTTTTCCACTTAAACTGTTAGCCCATTGGTGAAAGACGAATGTCACAGTGACTTTTGTCAAACGTTGGAAAGAATGTTTGCCGAGATAGGATTTGAACTCACAACTCCTGGGATTGACAATCTGCGTCGTTACTACCGACTGAGCTATCGGGGCTCGGCAAAGAAAGTCGGACTACAGGGTTAAGTGAACTGAATGTCACAGAGAAATTACTGATTGATTAATTGACAGATTCATTAGTAAGAGCTTTATATCGTATACCGTGGTATTACAACATATCAAGACGGGCATTTCACATAATGTGTGTTTCTTGTTTGTCCCGGAAACTTGAGTTACCGATTGCAATCATTTGTCATACTCGAGTACTGGTTGAAATAAGCTAACAACTCATGCGTTAGTGAACTGATGGCCTTGATATAAAAAACGTTATTCAAAATATATTTTTAAATCGTAAACCAATGGTAGTAAAGTGTGGACCCGTGTGAATTATGCTAATGTCATCAAGCTTGTCCATGCATTTCGTATTAATTAAATTATACGCATTCAGGAACATATACTTCGTACGTAGTCTTTGTTTGTTTGTTTGTTTGGAGTTTAACGCCGCTTTCAACAGCTTTGGTCATATCACGGCGGTCAGTGCACCTACCCATGTTTTCCTGGCTTTCCCACACCAGTTCGTACGTAGTCATATTGGTTCCACCGGAGAAATCCGCAGTGGACGAGTGGTTAGCGGTGTGGATTTGAAACCGGGCGTCCCGATTACGATCCCCTGTTGCTGCGTCCATGGGGGTCTGCCCATGAGCAAGGCACATTTCTCGTACTGTTTTTTTACCCCGGGATAATGAATAAGTGACCTGTCGACGTAATAACTGAAATAATGTTGAAAAAGAAAAAAAAAACTATCAAAATAAATCGGTCTGCCTGCATAAAAAGGGTAAAAGTATATTTTGCATTCTAGTTTCTGTCTCTTAATACTTGTGTCGCCTCTCATGATGATTAATATAACCGACTGATGGGGTGAACT
Source organism: Serripes groenlandicus (assembly GCA_031761405.1). Classification (NCBI taxonomy): domain Eukaryota; kingdom Metazoa; phylum Mollusca; class Bivalvia; order Cardiida; family Cardiidae; genus Serripes; species Serripes groenlandicus. The sequence goes on from JASEVX010000028.1 coordinate 1,906,431, forward strand.
ATTGCCAGTGTAGGAAAGGTATGCGTACCGACTTGTGGTTTATTATCCCCTTCTACCCTTATATATATCCCCTTAGTATACCCTTTAACGAGTACACGTTGTAAGTTAATCACCACACACCCTGCTTATGATCGGTGATATAGGAAACAGTATTTAGTCAAAGTATAGTTGTTATGAAGTAAACGTTATAAGTCAATCACCATACATGTCTGTGATATTTGATATAGGAAACAGTATGGTCTTCTTGTTATATCATACTGTAAGAAATGAACGTTAACACAATAGAAGGACAGGCTTGTTTTGACGGGGCGTGACTCATATGTAAACGTCGACTTCTTTACGAGATCCATTCATTGTACAGTCTATACACTATTGAAATGTTTTTACAATTTAATTCCAAAGGCCTTATTATGGTTGCAACCCTTTCATAAAGAGGAAGTAAACGTGTATACATGTGCGTCTAATGATATAACGTACGCGTACAATCTAACACTGTACTAAATCATGTAAGCTTATATGAAGCGCTCACTTATAGGCATATATCTTTTCTGCTTCAACACGGATGTATTAAGACATATGCGGATGTGTCTTTTGTCTTTCAATATAACATCATATAATGACGTCATACTATAATATTATATAGCCAATATCATTCAAGTAGCATATGCCACTAAATAAGCCAATTGACAGAATAAAGTTGGCCTAGCTGGTGTTCAGACTCACAATTATTTGATTAACAGCACACGTCGCTATTGATAAACCGTCCCGTATGATGATGGAATAGAAAGGTGTTTGTTTTTTTCTCCTTTACAGTTAATTTTGTCGGAAAGAAAGCTTGCCGAGTCCGGATTCGAATCCACAACCAATGGCTCGACGGACCACATTGTTGACAACAACAAGCACTGTTGAACCAAAGATTGAAATGCAATATACCGCTAAGAATAATGTGCATACATTTCCGAAGGTCTGTGTTCGCGGCACAAGGACCACATTTATGGGATTGCATTTCAATCTTTGGTTCAACCCTGCGATTGGTAGTTCGAATTCCGACCTGCTAGTTCATTATTACCAATGATAATAATTGCACATGCTTTATATGCCAAAACCTCCGAAGGTCGGTGTTTACGTGACCTACACCAAGTGTGAAACTGTTTTCGGTATAGATGGAGGTATATTTAACTAGAGTCAGAAATAACACCCTGATTGCAGTCAGTACCGATGACGCCTGTAAATCGAAAGGGTGTGAGTTCAAATGAGCGCAATTCATCTTTATAGAGGATAAACAAAAACATCTAATTTTTTGAAATATTTTCATGGGAATATAATTATTAGCCACGGAGATCCAGGCAATAAATGGTGGGGTGCGTGAAATGGCCGCTAAAGTTTACTTAAAATACTGTTGCAGAAATACGTTCTAAGAAACCTCGCATTACCAATCTAACATATATACGTCATACTCGAACAGTCGTTGCCGGAAAGTCGTGCAAGTCATTGTTGTGTAAGCTGGCCACCGTGTCATAACTAAAACAATGTTGGAAACGACACTAAACATGTAATGTATCATGTTAACACTATCTTCTTAGGCATGACATGTCGTATGTAACAGGGTTCAATACATATGTCCATCATACACGAGTACGGGTGTAAAAAGCAAGAACATACATGGACGTTACATGGGTAGACAACGAGGCGCCGTGATATAACTGAAATAATGTTGAACACGGTGTTGTAAAAAATCGATCGATCGAGTATTATATTATTCTCCATAAATTGCATCGTTTCATCAGTACTCTAGTTATATCACGTTGTTTACAGCGTAAGTTACCAGTATGGTTGGTATCATCTATCATAACACAGATGCATTAGTGGTAACGTTTTCCCCTCAACCCAGAACCCGAAGGAGGGAAGCAATTAGTACCAACTTTAAAGTCTTCGATATGACATGACCGATAATCGAATCCCGGTCCCTCACTCCCACGGAGCACGCCCTAATGACTACGTCAAACAGGCGGTCCATAAATTGTAACACTGTTTAGTATTGAAGGTCGATTTGTTCAAATGTGGCGTGAAACATATTTGATATGTTGCTATGGTCATTTTCGCTGCTTTTAACAATATTCGTGTTATATTACGACCTTTCAGGGAAAGTTACCGTAACTACTTTACCATTTATCCTGGCACATGTGAGCCAGTTGTAATGCTTACCAAACAACCCTGTGCGCCATGGATGGAAAACGATTACCATCATTTTAGGTAAACGTCGGCATCTTAAGAAGAGCCGTTCATCTACAGTCAATACAATATTGAACCAATTCTACAAATGTTATTTAATAATATAATTACGTAGACCACCGTTAGACCACCGTTATCGTAAAGAGGAAGTTAGATAATACATGTATGTGTTTTTCTAGTGATAAAGCCGAGCCCCGGTAGCTCAGTCTGTAGCGACGCGGGCTGTCGATCCAGGGGTTGTGATTTCGAATCCCGGCTCGGCCAAGTTTCTTACCGACGATTGACAAAAGTTAATGCGACATGCGTCATTCGTCTTCCACCAATGGGCTAAGTCTATGTGAAAAAGCAGCCAGTTGCTTGGGAAGATTGTTGTGTGGAGTACTGGTGTGAGAAAACCTGGAAATGCATGAGAAGGTGAACTGGCCGCCGTGATATAACTGAGAAATTGTTAAAAACGGCGTTAAACCCCAATCAATCAATCAATCAATCTAGTGATACAGTACGCGCATTACCTATAACAATTACCTGAAGAGGAAATCAGATTCGGTATATGTGTGTGTTTCCAGTGGTAACGTACGCGTATAACCTATCACAATAACATAAATAGCAAGTAATAGTGTGTATGTGTGTGTTTCCAGTGTTAACGCACGCGTGAAACCTATCACAATAACATAAATAGCAAGTAAGAGTGTGTATGTGTGTGTTTCCAGTGTTAACGTACGCGTATAACCTATCACAATTACATAAATAGCAAGTAAGAGTGTGTATGTGTGTGTTTCCATTGGTACCGTACGCGTATAACCTATCACAATAACATAAATAGCAAGTAAGAGTGTGTACGCGTATAACCTATCACAATAACATAAATAGCAAGTAAGAGTGTGTATGTGTGTGTTTCCAGTGGTAACGTACACGTGAAACTTATCACAATAACACAAATATCAAGTAAGAGTGTGTATGTGTGTGTTCCAGTGGTAACCTACGCGTGAAACTTATCACAATAACATAAATAGCAAGTAAGAGTGTGTATGTGTGTGTTTCAAGTAGTAACGTACGCGTATAACCTATCACAATAACATAAATAGCAAGCAAGAGTGTGTATGTGTGTGTGTTTCCAGTGGTAACGTACGCGTGAAACTTATCACAATAACACAAATATCAAGTAAGAGTGTGTATGTGTGTGTTTCCAGTGTTAACGTACGCGTGAAACTTATCACAATAACATAAATAGCAAGTAAGAGTGTGTATGTGTGTGTTTCCAGTGGTAACGTACGCGTGAAACTCATCACAATAACATAAATAGCAAGTAAGAGTGTGTATGTGTGTGTTTCCAGTGGTAACGTACGCGTGAAACTTATCACAATAACACAAATATCAAGTAAGAGTGTGTATGTGTGTGTTTCCAGTGGTAACGTACGCGTGAAACTTATCACAATAACACAAATATCAAGTAAGAGTGTGTATGTGTGTGTTTCTAGTGGTAACGTACGCGTAAATGTTTATACTTTTATGTTGGTAACGTTCGCGTCAAACCGTTCTCAATTACTTAAAGAGGAAGGAATATTGTGTATGTGTGTGTGTTTATACATTTATAGTGGTAACGTTCGCGTAAAACCTTTCTCAATTACTTAAAGAGGAAGGAATATTGTGTATGTGTGTGTGTTTATACTTTTATAGTGGTAACGTTCGCGTAAAACCTTTCTCAATTACTTAAAGAGGAAGGAATATTGTGTATGTGTGTGTGTTTATACTTTTATAGTGGTAACGTTCGCTTAAAACCTTTCTCAATTACTTAAAGAGGAAGGAATAATGTGTATGTGTGTGTGTTTACACTTTTATAGTGGTAACGTTCGCCTATGATCTTTCACAATTACCTATTCAGGAAGACAAATTGTGTATGTGTGTGTTTCTAGTGGTAACGTACGCGTATAATCTTTCACAATTACCTATGATTATTCAATGCCCTCAAATAAGTATATCATCTTTGCTTCAACATCTTAATTATTTTGAAACAAACTTGTATGTTTCTTGTATCTTTTAAAAGTCATATGTCACATGTACTCAAATGACCTGTATTTTCTACATTGAATGATGTGCATGTGTTTTTTCACAGACTGTTAGATTACTATCACGACATATATAAACACGTGTCTTTTAGCATCACCTGAACATCTTGTATTGCCAATACTATTAACATTAAATTATTCGATTAATTGATTTGGGGTTTAACGTCGTCTTCAACAGTTTTTCAGTTATATAACGGCAGTCAGTCCATCTACTCATGTGTTTCCTGGCTTTCTCACACCAGTACTCCGCACAACAAACTTTCCAAGCAACTGGGAGGTTTTCACGTTGACTGTTGTTATAGTGACTTTAAAACATGAATTTAGAGTAAATCTGTGCTGAAATCCATAGCTAAATCGACTTATTTTCATACATCCGTTTGGAGTAAAACAGATATAATTTCGTAATTAGTTTGAATTATTTGCGATAAATTAACAACTGCTTACACATATTACGGGCCGAGAGAGAATATATATAAATGCAATATCTAGTCACTGTATTGTTCTTCAATTACCTTTTAACTTTATTTGACAGATACATGCAAGTATCAAATGGGATGTTCATCTTAAAGTTGTAGTTCTAAGTCGTCAGAATCCGTCATTTATACATCAATAGTTATGATTATTACGTTTTAAAGCTATGATATTTCAATGTTACATGATTGTCGAGATAAACTGAACTGTTTATATATTTCAGTAACTCTTGTCCGCTATGGAGGTATCAGGGAGAAGACAGGTAGGGAGCGACGACGTGAGTACTGGTATTCTCTGTGACCCTTGTAAAGGCGATGATGAAGAAGAAAATGCCGTATTTTATTGTACGGTTTGCAATGAGTTCCTCTGTAATACTTGTGCGAAAGTACACAGAAAAAGCAAAACGTCTAAACACCATCAATTATTAGACCGAGACAGTATGCCAAAACAGAAGTTTACGTCATCGAAGGAAAGTATGTGTACTAAACATAAGGGGAAATTCGTAGAATACTACTGTAAAATCCACGATGATTGCTGCTGTTCTGTTTGTGCCACCATAGAACACAAACAATGTAAAGTAGAGTATATTGACGATATTGCGATAGAATTCGAAACAAGTAAAGAGTATACATCTCTGATGTGCGCAATCGCCGATCTTAATCAACTACTGCAATATACGAAGGCATTTGGATTGAAGAATAGAGATGAGGTGGGGCAAATCCACATGACGTTTGTTTCTGAAGTAAAGAAATTCAGGTCTGAGATAAACCAGATTTTAGATTCCCTCGAACAACGTACCTTGATAGAGGCACATACCGTGATGGAGAAGGATACCACATCGATTGAGTCAGCGTCTACAGCGTGTGATACGATGATTGCTGACCTTGCCGAGATGTCCAGTACTTTGGAAAAACAGAAGAAATACAAACAACAACGACAATTGATGATCTCTGCTAAAAAAGCGCAAAATCAAATTAAACAATTCGAAAGTTTGACGACAGAGTTAGATAGCCAATGTACAAAAATAGACTATATGTTTCGGCCAAATGAAACAATTATTCAGTCCTTCAAAGCAGTAAACAGTCTGGGGAATTTGGAAAGCAAAATGAAAAAAGAAGGAAAAACAAACATTGAGAGAAAGGTGAAGACATCTGCACCAAGTAAGCCGGTGTCATTGAGATATGTTGGTGAAATCGATATTCGACATTCTACAGATAGAAACGGCATTTTCGGCTGCTCGATTACAGGAGGAGTGATGTTAGACAACAACATGCTGGCTTTTACTGATAAAAATAACTCCAGTGTAAAGGTTGTTGACGTTAACACTAACAAGGTGATATCCGGTATACAACTACCTACAACGCCATGGGATATAACGCGTGTAGAACAAGATCAGATCGTCGTTACATGTGACAATAAACTCGTATTCATAAAGGTTGGTAAGAGATTGTCTGTAATGAAGGAAGTGGACATTGGTGGTCATAGTCGTGGTATTGTTTATACAAACAACACATTGATTTGCTCTTTTGAAGATCCTGGCTGCGTAAAAATTATTGATTTAGGTGGGAAAATATTGAAAACAATAACAACAGATATCAGAGGACAAACAATGTTTAAATCACCCTACTCTATTGTACTGAGTATCGATCAGAGCACGCTTTACGTATCAGATTGGTGTAACCACAGTGTAACGAGTATGGATCTAGACGGTAATGTACAACATGTATATACACATGATAAACTGGTGTCTCCACTCGGTGTGGCAGTAGATAGAGAAGATAACATTTATATAGCTGAGTACGGCTCACGTAGTATTTATATTATATCACCACAGTGTACAACCGTACGAGTAGTACAAGACGGAACATCGGGGTTGAAATATATTCATGCAGTTATATATTGTAAAAGAGATAACAGACTTTATATAGGTCATGATTATAACAAACTAGTTTCTGTTTATCAGATAGAGTGAATTATACAACATATCAAACAATATTCATATGATATCACCACAGTGTACAACCGTACGAGTAGTACCAGACGGAACACCGGGGATGAATGGTCCGTATGCAGTTATATATTGTGAAAGAGATAACAGACTTTATATTAGTCATTTGTGTAACAATACAGTTTCTGTTTATCAGATAGATTGAATTATACAACATATCAAACAATATTCATATTATATCACCACAGTGTACAACCGTACGAGTAGTACCAGACGGAACACCGGGGATGGAACGTCCGTATGTAGTTATATATTGTGAAAGAGATAACAGACTTTATATTAGTCATATGAGCAGATCGTGTGACAATACAGTTTCTGTTTATCAGATAGAGTGAGTTATACATCATATCAAACATTATTCATATTATATCACCACAGTGTACAACCATACGAGTAGTACAAGACGGAATACTGGGAATGAATCGTCCATATGCAGTTATATATTGTGAAAGAGATAACAAACTTTATATTTGTCATTATTACGGATTGTGTAAGCATACAGTTTCTGTGTATCAGATAGAGTGAATTATACATCATATCAAACAGTATTCATATTATATCACCACAGTGTACAACCATACGAGTAGTACAAGACGGAACACCGGGGATGAAAGGTCCTCATGCAGTTATATATTGTGAAAGAGATAACAGACTGTATATAAGTCATTTTCCTGGTATGTGCAGATATATAGCTTCTGTTTATCAGATAGACTGATTTATACAACACAGACCATAACATATCAAAGAGCTGACTATACGGGAACTGTGTTCCGGGACAATCAGATACTAGCGGCAAGTGTAGAATCAACCTGTAACCAACTCAATTTCCCTTTATCACGTTTATTCAACAGAAACATGAGTATATCACGGAACTGACTCTAAGTGTTGTGCGTTTCGGGAAACAGGCAAAGATGTTGGCGGCAAGTGAAGATCCAGATCAACCTGTAACCAACTCAAGTTCCCTTTATCACGTTTATTCAGAAACATGAGTATATCACGGAACTGACTCTAAGTGTTGTGCGTTTCGGGAAACAGGCAAAGATGTTGGCGGCAAGTGAAGATCCAGATCAAACTTTCCCTTTATCACGTTTATTCAGAAACATGAGTATATCACGAAACTGACTCTAAGTGTTGTGCGTTTCGGGAAACAGGGAAACAGGCAAATATGTTGGCGGCAAGTGAAGATCCAGATCAAACTGTAACCAACTCAAGTTCCCTTTATCACGTTTATTCAACAGACACATTAATATATCATGGAACTGACTCTATGTGTTGTGCGTTTCAGGAAACAGGCAAAGATGTTGGCGGCAAGTGAAGATCCAGATCAAACTTTCCCTTTATCACGTTTATTCAACAGACACATAAGTATATCACGGAACTGACTCTAAGTGTTGTGCGTTTCGGGAAACAGGCAAAGATGTTGGCGGCAAGTGAAGATCCAGATCAAACTTTCCCTTTATCACGTTTATTCAACAGACACATAAGTATATCACGGAACTGACTCTAAGTGTTGTGCGTTTCGGGAAACAGGCAAAGATGTTGGCGGCAAGTGAAGATCCAGATCAAACTTTCCCTTTATCACGTTTATTCAACAGACACATTAATATATCACGGAACTGACTCTATGTGTTGTGCGTTTCAGGAAACAGGCAAAGATGTTGGCGGCAAGTGAAGATCCAGATCAAACTTTCCCTTTATCACGTTTATTCAACAGACACATAAGTATATCACGAAACTGACTCTAAGTGTTGTGCGTTTCGGGAAACAGGCAAAGATGTTGGCGGCAAGTGAAGATCCAGATCAAACTTTCCCTTTATCACGTTTATTCAACAGACACATAAGTATATCACGGAACTGACTCTAAGTGTTGTGCGTTTCGGGAAACAGGCAAAGATGTTGGCGGCAAGTGAAGATCCAGATCAACCTGTAACCAACTCAAGTTCCCTTTATCACGTTTATTCAACAGACACATTAATATATCACGGAACTGACTCTAAGTGTTGTGCGTTTCGGGAAACAGGCAAAGATGTTGGCGGTAAGTGAAGATCCAGATCAACCTGTAACCAATTCAAGTTCCCTTTATCACGTTTATTCAGAAACATGAGTATATCACGGAACTGACTCTAAGTGTTGTGCGTTTCAGGAAACAGGCAAAGATGTTGGCGGTAAGTGAAGATCCAGATCAACCTGTAACCAATTCATTGTCTATTTGCCACGTTTATTCAACTGAACAAGTATCATATATAACGGAAATGACTCTAAGTGTGCTGCGTTCCAGGAAACAAGCAAAAATGCTGACGACAGGTGAATATCCAGATCAACCTGCGCTTGATGCAAGCAACTCATTGTCTCTTTATCAAGTTTATTCAAAAGAAACATTAGTATATCACGGAACTGACTCTAAGTGTGCTGCGTCCAGGAAAATCCAGCCCCGACAAATATAATTGAGTGAACATCCAGATCAACCAGCGCATCCTGCGAGCAAATCACTGTCGCTTAAACCAGATAAAAATATTTACTCAACTGAGAAAAGCAAACATCACAAAAAACAATTATTAAATAGAGTGATGTATTCAATAGAGCAAATAACATATGAGAATACCCGACTCTCGAATAGAGTATTTTATGCAAAATAGACAAATAACACAACACAGAACCCGACTCTCAAATAGAGTGATGTATACAACAGGGAAAATAACACGTCACAGAAACCAATTCTGAAATATAGTGATATATTTACCAGAGATAATAACATATCACAAATCCCTACTCTCTAATAGAGTGATATTTTCAGCACAGAAAATAAAACATTACATAAATGGACTCTCAAATATAAGGATGTATACAAGAGATCAACTATCTGTAGTATGTCAAAACCTCTGTTGAACGCATCACTCAAATTGATAGTCGAGTTCTGTGCAATGTTGACTGGCTGATGTCATGATAAAAGGACCAGCAATACTGGTAACTTACTGGTAACTTACCTAGAAAACGCCGTGATATAATTGAAACATTGCTGAAACCGGCGTAAATCATCTCCTAACTCTTCAAGTTGATATCAAATGTTACATTGACGTAAAACTACAAAGATAACATTTCTTGTTGGTTTGAAAACAATTCAATCTGAATCTATTCAACATATAGACGGACAGCAGCAGTTTGCTTGGTAAGACAGTTATGTGAAGGACCAGTGTGAGAAAGACGGGAAACACGTGGAAAGGTGAACTGGCCGCCGTTATATGACTGAAACTTGTTGAAAACGGCACTAATTCAAATTCAATCAACCAATCAATGACATGATCGGGATACTCCCGATTTAACAATTCTACCACCGAGACGCCAAAACAAAACCGTCCACCAAATATTTCAAAAATCAATGGCAGTTGTGATTAAGTTGCATAATCGTTAGGTCGGTTTTCCGCCAAAACAAACAATTCTACAGATATACATGTTTCCAGCTGCGTGAATATTTGAGGGCGAACATTACATAATTTGATCCGGCTGCGTCAATGAGTAGACTGATATGAATCTGTGTTGGTCACATTGTCCCAACTGTCTGTTTGTTTATGACATTAGTCAATTTAGATATTTAGAAGTATTATAATCCTTATTAATCTAAATTAGTTTTAGAAGAAAAAACTCACTGATATGATGTTTTAGGCTTTATAAGATGAAAATGGAAGGACATGTATCTATAGCCTTTATACTCAATATTTTATATGAAAACATCAAAGCTGGTGGTTAAATGGTTTTAGTATGTGCCTAAAAACGGATCCCATCTGCTGCAAATGTGTCAAAACAAAAAGATGAAATAAGTATATCCGATAAACGTTCAGTACGAATGTCTTATCAAACGAGCCATATCATGTACTCCAGCATTGATCCTTTACATTGTAAGTTAAAAAAAGGTTTACTTCAAGGTCAATATAACTTGAAAAGAGTTAACATATAGAATAATATAAAATCATGGACTTTTTAGCTGTTATTCATGATGTGATATGCACCAAGACAATCATTATTGACCGAGGCGATAGCCGAGGTCAATAATGATTTTTTTGGTACATATCAACATCATGTATAACAGCTGAAAAGCCCATAACTGTTTTATTATAACCCTCAATTTATCATATTGTACAGTTATTGTCATTTGGAAACACAGGAAATGATCAATGGAAGTCAAACACTTGATTGCATTTAATCATGATTATCCGAACGAGCTTCGGAAGTTTCCGTGGTCATTCGGAACGCGCCTCGGAAAATTCCGTAGCGTACGGATAAAGGCGAAGGATATTAATAGGCGGCTAATGGGATTCTCCGGTCTTCCCCTGTTACTATTTAAAAAACAGTACATATCGCAAGATATTTTTTTCTAAAAAATTACTTTTTAGCCAATGAAAAAGCGTCTTTTTATAGGTTATATAATACATATGATTATTCTATATGTTAAATCTTTTCAAAAAATATCTTGCGATATGCACCGGGTTTTTTCTGATATGCACCAGTTTGTTTAAAATTGGAATTATCATCCAAATATGGAACTACATTTGCCGATGACCTCTTTGAACAGGATAGCTTAATATTTACGCTACGTATATTAGGCGCGCCAATATTCCCATACATTGACGAGCTGGATAACCTACAGCTGCTAGATTGTACTTTTAGATACATATACCGGTGTCTTCAAATGTATTACTCTGGTTAAAAGCAATATATTGAAGCACTGGTATGTGCCAGCACCAAACGAGCAATATCTTTATACATAGTATGTAAATGACGATCTGTCATGCGTGTATATACATTGTTATACATTATTTTCTTATTTTGTTTTTGTTTTTTGTTTTTTTGTTTTGTTGTTTTTCTTCTCCTTCACAAATTCAACTATGGATAATCTTTAACCTGTATTGTTTTTTGTTTGTATTTCTGTTAATCTTGAAAAATTGTACATGTACTTACAATATCTCCTAGAAAGGTAATAAATAAATTGTATTGTATTGTATTTGGTTATTCAGCTGTTAAACATGATGTTGATATGTACCAAACAAATCATTATTGACCTCGGCTATCGTCTCGGTCAATAATGATTGTTTTGCTGCATATCACATCATGCATAACAGCTGAAAAGTCCATAATTGTCTAATATCTGCTTATAGGTCACGTCTTAGAATTCTTGCATCTCAATGTTGGTATATTTATTTTGGTCTGTTTGTATGGTGTTTTACACCGCTTTCTACATTCGTTCAGTTACATCACGGCATTTTCCGGGAAAATTACCAGTACTACTGGTACTCTTATCCTGACACCAGCACGTCAGTCGTCATGCTAACTAAACAACCCTGAGCGCCAAGAGAGAAATACATTTATACCATTTTTAAGGTATTTGGTATGACCCGGCCTGAGATCGAACACGCGACCTCCCGTACCAGAGGCGGACGCTCTAGTACTTTACCACCACCAAAGTTGTACCCTTCCGTTAGCACACAAACACACGTTGTACTGATTAGTTTATTGATTGAGTAGATGGTGATTGACGCCGTTTTCAGACATTTTCAATTATATCACGACAGCTAGTTCACATATCCATGTGTGTCATGCCTTCCTCACACCAGTACTCAACCAAACAGTCATTTCAAGCAAATATCTGCTTCCACAAACACTGTTAGCATATTGGTGGAAGACGAATAGCGCGTTTTGCATTGACGTGTGTACACATCGTACTGAAACACATTGGGATACTATTCCAGTTGTTTGTCAGCATTGACGTGTGTACACATCGTACTGAAACAAATTGGGATACTATTCAAGTTCTTCGTCAGCATTGACGTGTGTACACATCGTACTGATACGAATTGGGATACTATTCCAGTTGTTTGTCAGCATTGACGTGTGTACACATCGTACTGAAACAAATTGGGATACTATTCTAGTTGTTTGTCAGCATTGACGTGTGTACACATCGTACTGAAACAAATTGGAATACTATTCTAGTTGTTCGTCAGCATTGACGTGTGTACACATCGTACTGAAACAAATTGGGATACTATTCCAGTTGTTTGTCAGCATTGACGTGTGTACACATCGTACTGAAACGAATTGGGATACTATTCAAGTTGTTCGTCAGCATTGACGTGTGTACACATCGTACTGAAACAAATTGAGATACTATTCCAGTTGTTTGTCAGCATTGACGTGTGTACACATCTTACTGAAACGAATTGGGATACTATTCTAGTTGTTTGTCAGCATTGACGTGTGTACACATCGTACTGAAACGAATTGGGATACTATTCCAGTTGTTCGTCAGCATTGACGTTTGTACACATCGTACTGAAACAAATTGAGAAAGTATTCCAGTTGTTCGTCAACATTGACGTGTGTACACATCGTACTGAAACGAATTGTGATACTATTCCTGTTGTTTGTCAGCATTGACGTGTGTACACATTGTACTGAAACGATGTGGGATTCTATTCCAGTTGTTCGTCAGCATTGACGTGTGTACGCATCGTACTGAAACGAATTGGGATACTATTCCAGTTGTTTGTCAGCATTGACGTGTGTACACATCGTACTGAAACAAATTGGGATACTATTCCAGTTGTTCGTCAGCATTTTCATCCATGACACTTCTAGATATAGGCGGATAGTGATGACTCTGGTGTGATTGTGCGTTACGTGGGGTTCAGCTGAGAGATTGCTGTTCTCGGATGCAATAGGATCCATTTTCGCCTGGCAGGGCTCTTGTAATGTTCACTAGTTGGGACAATAATTGACTGTGATGAACTTATTTAAGAATTTGCGTGTTTAAGCGAATGTGATATATTTTTCATATTCTTATTGTTAATATAGTACTTGTAATTAAATCCAACTTTCTTTGTAAAGTATATTTACTGTTATGTTATATATTATGATATGTAGATACATGAAGTAAACAGAATAGTCTCAGTATTACGATATCAATATTCCCGAGGCAGATTTCCGTAAATTGCCGAGTTGAGCCGATTGACTCAAACAAACCAGGTCGATGGTAGGAACAGATAACGTGTCTATAAAGGACAAATAAAGGTTTGATGAAAATGGATCAGAGCCTCAATTACTCAGTCCGTAGTGACGCAAAGTCCGTAAACCAGCTCTAACAACATTATTTCTGACAAATCGTCTTCCAGCAACGGTCTAACAGTCAAACAATATAGAAGCTAGTTGCATGGAAATAATATTTCTAGAGAACTGGTGTGAGAAAGTCGAGAAATACATGACAAGGTTAACTTTCCGTCGTGATATGTCTGCATTAAACCACAAACAACATTCAAGTCAATGACTATGAAACTGTAACGTCATGGAAGTTATATGTCTGCATTAAACCACAAACGAAAGTCAAGTCAATGAATATGAAGCTGTAACGTCATGGAAGAGATATGTCAGCATTAACTCGCAAACAACAACCCCACCAATGAATATGAAGCTGTAACATTATGGAAGGGATATGTCTGCATTAAACCACGCACAACAACCCAGTCAATGAATATGATGCTGTAACATCATTGAAGTTATTTGTCTACATTAAAACCACGCACAACAATCCAATCAATGAATATGAAGCTGTACTTTCATTGGAGTGATATGTCTACATTAAAACACGCACAACAATCCAATCAATGAATATGAAGCTGTTACATCATGGAAGTGATATGCATTAAACCCCAAACAACAATTCAATCAACGAATATGAAGCTGTTACGTCTTGAAAGTGATATGTCTGCATTAAACCACACACAACAATCCACTCTATGAATATTAAACTGTTACGTCATGGAAGTGATATGTCTGCATTAAACCACAAACAACAATCCAATCAATGACTTTGAAGCTGTAACGTCTTGAAAGTGATATGTCTGCATTAAGCCACAAACGAAAGTCAAGTCAATGAATATGAAGCTGTAACGTCATGGAAGAGATATGTCAGCATTAAATTACAAACAACAATTTAATCAATAGCGATTATGAAGCTGTAACGTCATGGAAGAGATATGTCTGCATTAAATCACAAACAACAACCCCACCAATGAATATGAAGCTGTAACATTGTGGAAAGGATATGTCTGCATTACACCACGCACAACAATCCAATCAATGAATATGAAGCTGTAACTTCATTGAAGTGATATGTCTGCATTAAACCTCTAACAACAACTTAATCAATGAATATGAAGCTGTTACTTCATGGAAGTGATATGTCTACATTAAACCACACGCAACAACCCAATCGTGATGTGTTTGCATTAAACCACAAACATCAACCCTATCAATAAATATGAAGCTGTAACCACAAACATCAACCCTATCAATGAATATGAAGCTGTAACCACAAATAACAACCGTATGAATGAATACGAAGCTGTAACGTCTTGGAAGTGATATGTCTGCATTAAACAATAAACCAAAACCAAATATAATTGAGCCTTTCCACGAGAAAACCAACATTATGGACTCGGCGTAATGTATCAACTTGGATCGATTCAACAATTTTGATTTTCTGGTGGAACGGCTCATTTATATGTTTAAGTAGTTTTGGCAATAACGTCTCTCTCATAAACATCTCATGAATATTCCATTATAGTGCAACTCCCGAAGAACGATGTGTTATAATCATACATCTATCAGTATTTCCAACTCTCGACAAACGAAGTGTTAACATATATATATATTTACTATCTCATTTGTTTTCAAATTCCCGACAAACGAAATGTTATAAAGCCAATTTTGATTATCATAGATAAAACATTATTTACAACTCTCGGCAAACGAATTGTTATAAATCCATTATGTCCGAGATATTTTAACCTGTTCGAGACTTTGTCAGGGATTTGACACACTGGAGGCACCAAATTTACCGGCGGCAACATCAGGTTGAGGTCCTTGTACTGGGCATAATGTATGTCCCTCTTTTGTTTTGATTTCAAGTTTGTTGTGACAAGCAGCTTACTCCCGCTCGATGAGAAATGATCCAACGCCTGTGATAATAAGTATACTCCTATCATTTGAATCACACATTTTCTCATAGGTTAAATGTCTTTTATACAAATACATGTATATAGTTTACCTTTAGACATGAACATCCATACTCAAGTTCGATGTCTGCGTAGTAAAACAGTAGACATAAAATGTTGTTTCCTTAACTGTACATATTAGTTTTCAACAAATGATTATGCTTTAATTGCACGAGTATTGCTTTGATTCGTACGCTGAAAGGAACAGGTACATAGTTTCATTTCTGGACAGTGTATATTCAGATCGGCATGAACAGCAGCTCCGTCTTCCCAGACTAAACACATAATTACAGACGCTTCTAGCAATGTTTTGATGGTAAAATGTGCACATTGCAGATATTGGACTGACTGTGCAGATGCACAGGTCCATCTGGATCCATACTGTGCAACACATCTTACGAAAAACCTTCCTACGTACTGGCTCTTAAAATAATAACCACCATCCCCGTCGAATTAGGTGTTAAACATAGGATTCAGTTTTCATTTGGGAAATTGTTGGACAAAAAACACTCAAGAACGTGTTACTACAAATACTTTAAATATATGGGTCTATAATAATAATTACGGTTATGCTTTCGTTTGATAAAATTTGGGGGAGAAAAAACAACACAAGACCGTGTTTCTATAAATAGTTCTTATGGTTCATAACATACTATAGTTATAATACCATATATATACCATCAACGTACCAACAATGCGTCGGCAGTCCTCAAATGCTGCAACATATCTCTGGAGAACACGATATCGTATGACTCGTTCAGGGCAGATCCAATGTCCATATGCCTAAACCGTTCATTTTTCAAATGCCCGCAATTGTTCCTGTGTCTGTCAATGAGTGTTGGGACAATATCTATACCGGTGTACACTACGTGTTATCGCTTTCTTACAAGCTCCCACACCAAGATTAAATCTACACAAGGAATTTCGACGATCGTTATGAAAGTATTGTTGAGATGTACCTTCATACGCTCGATTAAAGATTTAAATAGTTAAAGTGGTGCCTGAAATATGAAAGTAATTATTACTTGTTTGTTTCGCTTGTATTGTGTTTTATCCGATTTTAACAATGTTTCAGTTATATCATGGCGTGTTCTTGGTAAGTAACCAGAACAACGGGTCCAGTGATACTGCCATCACATTCACTGTCTGTGTATACGTAATAAACCCTTTCAAAAACGTTTTACTATACTAGTTGTACCCCAATGTACCTTTATAGGACGTAACTACTGAGAGTCAATACATGATATACCCCCTAATCTACAGGCGATTGTTTGTGGAATTGTTGCTTTATATAGGAGAGTGAGTTCTGCTTAAGTTAACAAAAACCTATGTGCAAAAAAGAAAGTCGCCAATAACCGATAAGTTTCGTTAAGCATGTTTACATAATGAGTCGATTCGGCATCTTACTGCATTTGCGTACAGTAAAGACTAAGATGAACCTGTTAATCCACACTGTCTAACCAGAGCATTCACTGTCCGCGAACATGTAATTAAATAAGCGATGTAACTTTGTGTTTAAATCTAGAAGTTTTACAAAACGGCTTTTCCACCAATGTACCTGTATATGGCCCCGTTACGGAGAATGAAAATAAAAACCGCAAAATTACCAGACGCATTCCATATATTGACCGGGATTTTAACCCCAGATCTCGGATTGACAGTTTAGCACTGGACTACCCCGCCACTCGAATACATCCGTAACGGGATATTGTAAAGATACTTTGACGTAAGAGTCCTTTCAATAAGCAAATGCATTAGGACCCTAAATCTGCAATGTCAATGTCTTGTGTCATTCAAATATTGTTCTCAGCAATAAACGCATGCTATAATAAGGAGAGAAAAAGCGAATTTCCCGTATTAACTGTGTCACAGGGGGAGAAAAAAACTAAATCTCGAATCCGGAACTTCTCGCTTTCAGGGCTGGTACTTTACCGACTTAGATAACATTGTCGGTGACAATCCCTTATTGCCTCCAAGTGTGTACACATTCGGACCACGACACAACATCAAAGATTCTACATCACGGTAAACCACGTCACGCAGAAGCTTACATTTTGGCTTGTCGCATTCCGAAATTCCCTGTTAGACGATATTTCAACATATCATAGAGCATTACAACTTCGTGAATATCCTAGGTTCATAACGTCATTGTTGTCAACTTTTTTTCTCGTTGAGTTTGTGGTGGCAGTCAACTGTCAAGTGTTGCACTATATTCTGATGTCTAAATATTCATTGATTCATTGGTAGCGTCGTTCTTTGAATGCTTCCAGTAACGAATTAAGGTGACTCGAGTATACAATTGGGACGTTATTGAAATTTACATCAAATGTTTTTTTTCATGTTGATTAGTTATATTTCATAACCAAATTATATTGTAGTTTTAACAGTTCTCAAGGTAAACCGAAGTTGTCGACCAATGTAGAACCAGAACAACATGCGCTCTCCACACATATTGATCGTGTTCTGCACTTTTCATCAATTAGACAAAGAAGGTTTCAAGAAATGTGTGTCTATTAAGATCGGATTCCATAGGATGACAGGGAGATGTGTATTTTCACTTGTAATACCAACGCAAAGGTTATTTTTAATTGAGCACAGCTTATTCGTGTTATTTCTATTTGTATCCAGATAATGAATGCAATTAATCCCAGAGGATTACGGCATACCAGGAGCAAAGATAGCGATTGCTACGACAGACTGAATAAAGATCAAGTAAAGACTGAATCTGACAATATATCGTATTTCAAACGGAAATACCGACCAGAATGCAGGAATAAGAAATGAGCTCGCCACAAGCCTGGAAACCACCATTATATTATACATAAATCGGTCCTGTTACTTGTCTGTTAAGTCTATTGTGACTACACTTCCTGTATTTCATCAGAAGTTTCATCTAGTGGTTTAGTGTAAACAGACACAAACCGAAGGTTCTAGTGAGACTCGGCGTTTGCTGTGTATAGGTGCAGTTTGATGCCATTAAAAACATAAGTTCAGCTAAAATAAATGTGTTTTAGGGGTATTCTGGGTCGATCGAAAGCCAGAACAAAATATTTAGCAGTGTCCCCAAAATTCAACATGGCATTGACAAATAAAAGGTAAAATGTAGAAAGTAACTAAAAGAAAATATTTGCCAATTATTTGTTTATTAATAAATATCATCGGCTATTGACCCAGAGTTGATTCATTGATTTAAGCTTAACACCGATTTTAACGGTATGTCATCGTGGCCAGTTCACCTTACATGTTTTTTCTGGCTTTCTCGTACCAGTACCCCCACACACAATTATAACTAGGCAACTGCCTACCTTCTTCCTTCATTATATTGGTTGTATATTGATTGATTGAGGTTGAACACCGTCTTCAACACATTTTCAGTGATATCACAGCGGCCAGTTCACCGTCTCATGCGTTAACTGGCTTTATCACACCAGTACTCAACATAACATACTTTCCAAGCAATTGCCTGCTTTTCCTCATATACTGTTAGCCCATTGGTGAAAGACGAATGACGCTTGTCACAGTGACTTTTTTCAAACGACGGAAAGAATGTTAACTGAGCTGGGATTCGAACTCACAACCCCTGGATTGACAGCCCGCGTCCCTAACGACTGACATACTGGGGTTCGGCATTGGTGAAAGACAATGACTCGGAAAGATTGAACGACCGAACCGTCGTTTGGACCCACAACCTACTGGATGACCCTCATTGTTTGAAAACATACCAGCTTCAGGGGAATCAGTTCATAACGAGCTGTCTCACCTGAAATTAGCATTATTTATTTCTTAGTTAAACATGTCTTAACTAATATAAAATGAAGAATGGAGTCGCCGGATTCTGAACATGGAATCGCCTACTTTAGGAAATTCGGCGCTTGAAGAGTTAACGTGTGTAGATCACTTTTCAAGTGCAGTGGTTTGAATGACGACGTCAAGAGTCCATGGTTAATACATCGTCACAATATATGTCATGGGTGACAACCTGCCTAATCCACAACGTTCCTTTCCAGTGTGTGGTAACAGTTACTTCCCTTTATGTTGCTATGTTGAAATAACAAAAGCACTGTAACAAATTAAGCTTATTTTATAAAGCTTGCGCTTGCCATAATATTTAATTAACTATATACATGTACTTGGTAATAAACCAATCAGTTAAATTTCCCTTTTCCACACTATTCAAAGTAGTTTATTATAATCATCCTATTTTTTTTCTATTCTTTAGAATCGGACAGTAATGAGATGTTATTGTAACAATACATTTTAAATAAAATTAAAGGTATTATCCTTTACCAATTGAAGAACCAAACTAAATAGGGAACGAGAGTATGTATGGGCAAGATATTGTATGTGTGTTTGTGTGATTGATAGAGACCTTGACAATTATATAAATCAAAGTACTGAAAGTACTTCAGGTAGAATTGTGATCGGTTAAGAGGAGATGCAGAAGTGCATAAAGAAATATGTATCTAAAAATAACTCCCACCATGACAAACAAGTAATTATGCATAAGTCCAGGATGAAATATTTCTAAGATCATAAATTCTTGTTGATGTTGTTAAAATTAATCGACCCCAATTCCGAATATATCATTCGGTACAAATAACACTTTTTAAATTATCATATTACCGTAAAGTTCTTCGGAAATTCTACCAGGAACATTCATGACAGTATAGTGTCGTCCTATTTAGTGTCTGTACTGAACCAACTGATGCATTATAATTCAGAGTATGCAATATATGAATACATCTATTCATGATTGCATCTCCAAAACAGAGGGCTAGCGTGGCCATGAATCAATCAACCGAGTAATAGCTATATAGCATAAATTGTGTTATGTGTAACTGCTAATATCGCAGAAAAATTGAATCAAGAGAGAGAATCAAACTGCTAGGAGTAGACATTGTAAATCAAACTTATCAATAAAGGACATTTGTTATGATATTAAATATTTGAACGGTTTGTAAGAGGACCACCAACGTATCATTCCCGTAAAGTTTGGTTGATATCAGTCCAATTGTTTGGGAGGAGATTGTGTTTAAAGCTAAATCTCACTTGTAACTATCGTAGCCTTGATAACGCACTTCTACCGACAAAACGACAGTAACAACTCACTGGGGGCTCTATCACGTTACAATCGCACGCGGCATGTGTATATGAACAAGGGGTGTTAAACGATCATACAGACATACGGATATATTTGCACAGCGATAAGATATTTGTCAATGAATATGAGACAGATACAAGTGTTGCAAAACCAGGCAAACCTATAACCAAAAATTACTGAAATGTTAACAGCTTTTGTAACTGTCTTAAAGAACAAACAAAGTTACCATGTATCTCATTGAAATTATTTCATTTTTCGCACGAACACTGAATACATTTTCATTTCCACGTGCAAAGTAACGGACCTTTTTTAGTTATAAAGGAGTTATGTCTTTAAATATGCACCGATTAAATTCACAGTCATGATTCATGTGCGTTTTAAGGTATGATATACGAAAGAAATATGGCGGAATAAATAACCCATTCGGACCATAAAACAAGTAATCTTTACACTAATACATATTTCTATCATCATTTTACCCTGACCAAATTATGGAATAGATTTCTTGGGAGTAAGGCTGATTTCAACAATTTTCCGTCATATCACGGCGGTCAGTTCACATGTTCGTATGTTTCCACATTATAGACATTCCAAGAACTTGACTGCTCTTAAACTTACGGGAGATGTTATACTGGTCCTGTCAAAGAACTGGACGTGTTGCTCTACTAATTGAAAAAGCATCTACAATAGGCGTGTGCCAGTTATACAAATGAGTGATGCTTTATGCAAATCAACCTTAGTCTAATTGTTTCAAGTTATGATAAACAAATATTTCACTCATTTAAATGGACAGTCATTGCCAGAATTTTAATAAAACAGTATGCGACTCGTTGGAGATCAGTGTATAACCAGATTAGACTGTGTGAATGTGCATGCTGGTCTGGATCTACGCTCATATCCATTGCCTTAAGGTCATATTTAGATTGAATCACTAAGCACTGTTTAATGGGGGAGAGACAGGATCATGCGGACCGCTGTTCTTGCAAATAGGTGGATACTGTATCGATATTATCAAGAAATACATGCGATGTTTGTTTGTTTCTTTGTTTAACCTTTTCCACGACTTTGACGCACCTGAAACTTACTTTTGTTTTAATGACAGTGGGGAAAAAGAGATTTTGTTCATAATGAACTATTTCTCATTTTGCAACAGAATGTTCATTTTAGTTTCATTTATAGACAACGTTCATATGTGTGTCTTAATGAGTCGTCTGATGCCGACGTGTCGTATGTGGGAAAAGGTTATCTAATATTATAGATGAAGGGTCGTCTCATTGAACGTTGATATGTTTATAAGGTTTGTAATTATCTTTTCCATTGTTTCCATTGTTACCATTGTTTCCATTGTTTCCATTGTTTCTATTGTTTTTTGTAAATATCATACTTGAGCTTTTACTAATATTTTCCGCGTTTTAATGAAGTGGAAAGGTCAAAGGCCCCGATTCATAATATGGTATGTGTTAACACTTCAGTTCACTGTTTTCAATCTACAACGGTAGACGGGGATGTCCAACTTGACAAATCCACATGCTCCTTCTTTTTTGTGGTACAGCTTGGTGACGGATATTGAATCAATTGTAACTACTAAAATGCTCTTTCACTTATTGACGAAAAGTGAAAAGCCAGATAAGACTTGATTCATCTCTACACAAATGTCATCTGATTGGTGCGACGCTCGTATTCACAGATCTTTAAATAGCGAGCGGATTATAGTATGTGGAAACGTTGCTTCCTGTATCTTTTTTGTTCAATCATTCAATACTTGAATTATACATTATCTGTTGTGAAAATGAATAACTGCAGATATTTGAATACATCATTCAGACCATCGAAATATAAAAAGGATAAACACAGTTCCTATGAACGTTTGCTTGATCAAGTCCAGCTTTATACACTTTCCAACGAATATTCACGAAGATACCTATTTTCGAGTATTGTGGTCTAAATGTTTAAAGAGATCACACAAACCGCTCGCTGCATTAAACAGGTATTCTATCTTAATTGAAAACTGACCTTAAGCCATCTGCAACTTCTGTAGAACCAGACAAGCATACGCACACGTGCAGTAGGATTTGGTTATTCATTGTTCGAAAATGTGTCGCCTTATGTATCAATAACCTTCTAATGCGTCAAGTTATGTCTGTATTCCATGAATGAATCAGTTCATCAAATAACTGTAACAGCAGTTCTGATAACTCCTACGAGTACTCGGAACTGCCGCTGTGATTTAATCACTTGCTTCATTTTCTCAATAAATAGTTAAGTACACGTATTAATTAACAACGAAGCAATTGGTGTGTCCCTTTCGCCAGTTTACTGTAGGAAACGTCGAAAATCATTTTGTCGTTGTTATATCTGAACATTAATTGAAATATGAATTTTACGTACATTTTATTTAAATGTTACTTCTGACATTGCCGTTCGTCATGTGTGATAATCATACCATTACAATGTCTCAGACAAATGAAGCCCGAATTTCAAGTGATTGGAATTATCGGGTTTGGTTAATATGTTATTGTTGTTATAAGAATGTAACGACCAACTGCCGATTTTATGTGTTGGTAAATCTGCTCGCCATATGAGTATTAAACCAATCAAATCAATTCCGATAGAGTTGTTCATATTTTAGATCAATGATTTTTTTGGTTTAAATTATGATTTGTAACCAGTACGTGCATGATGATGGATTTGTTGTTCATGATGCTGTGTATGCCGATGCATAGCAATGTGTGTATGCTGATTGGTATAGTGTGCTTGACGATGAATAGCATTATCTGTATGATATTGGGTATGCTTTTGTTCATGATGACCTGTATGATGACCATGACGATGTTGAACAATTCGTGTATGACGATATATATGTTGTGTTTGACGATAAAAAGCATTGTATGTATGCTATTGGCTGTGATGATGTGCATTATGTTGTGTATGATGATGTTCATTTTGTTGTGTATGATTTGTATGACGATGAATAGCAATGCGTGTATGACGATAAATATAGTGTGTATGACGTTGAACAGCATTGTGTGTATGACGATGAATAGCATTGTGTGTATGACGATGAATAGCATTGCGTGTATGGCGATGAATATACTTGTATGTATGACGATGAATAGCATTGTGTGTATGACGATGAATAGCAATGCGTGTATGGCGATGAATATAATTGTATGTATGACGATGAATAGCATTGTGTGTATGACGAAGAATAGCATTGCGTGTATGGCGATGAATAGCAATGCGTGTATGACGATACGTACATGTATTGTGTGAATGACGATGAAAAGTAATTCGTATATGACGATGAATATAATTATATGCATGGCGATGAATACCATTGTGTGTATGACGATGAATAGCAATGCGTGTTTGACGATACGTATTGTGTTTATGACAATGAATAGCATTGTGTGTATGACGATGAATAGTATTGCGTGTATGACGATGAAGTTTATGACGATGAAGTGTATGACGATGAATAGCATTGTGTGAATGAAGATGAATAGCATTGTGTGTATGACGATAAATAGCTATGCGTGTATGACGACGAATAACAATGTGTGTATGCCAATAAATAGCATTGTATGTATGATATTGGGTATCATGATGTTTATGAATGCGTTTGACAATAACAAGCATTGTGCGTATGATATTTGGTATGGTGATGTTCATGATGATGTGTATGATGTGTATGTCGACGATGAATAGTAATGCATGTACATTTATGCTGGTAAGTATGCTGGCAGATGCTATGCATATCGAGACTAACCTACACATCTTTTCAGTCTGATCTGTTTCTTACACTGTTCCCCAATGTGTCTCCTGAGCATTTACTGTACGTATAAGTATAACGATGTCTAACTGCTAGAGCTAACTCCATATAAGGGGAACCAGTATCACATATCACATAAATTGCTCAGAGTAAGATGTAGCTATAAATATGGATAACTTAAAAGTTGACTTGTTTCATGGTTCAAATTTGTAATGCCATTTGTCTGTCGTATAAAATCTACCTTAAAAAGGCACGTGCTTTACAATCATGAATCAATACGGGGAAAACACAAACACAGAGCTAAAATAAAGCTTCTTATTTTCCCCTGCGTCTGAATTGAGAACCGATCAGTGAAACGTTTCACAAATGCAGAAGGCATTACGAGCAGCAGGAGCAAATTCTTATTTTCCCACAATGTCAAATGCTTCATTCAAATAATAAGTTTTGATAATTTTCAGATTTTGAGTTTATATTTCTAAGATTTTACAATGCAGGCGACTTTTACGAAACGTACCAGGGAAAGGTTAAGTCCTTATTTACAGTGACTCATCCAGTTTACGATAATACAGAAATATAATCAAAGCACTGAAAGTGCTCTGGGACGGTACCACATGTATGAGTGGAGTTGCAGTGTTTGCCGTGTAACAACGGTAATAAAGGCAAAAACTCATATATATACTAGACAAAACTTCCAACGCCCATATGTTCATTAGTATCAATATTTCATTAAATATTATACCAAATACACTGCAATGTGACAAGAGTATCACATAGCTATCCTGTAAGAGAATAAAAAACAGGACAACGCCCGTCCGCTTGTAGCTCGTATTAACATGGTATACCTGTAGCAGAACGGCGTCAACATTCTTGATTGGCCTGCATTGTCATCCGACATGTCGCCAATCGAGCACCTGTGGGACGCGCTCGACAAGGCGATCCGCCAGCATCCGAGACAGCCTGGAAACTTACAATAACTAACCAATGCGATTATTCAGGAGTGGCGTAACATTCCCATTAACTGTGAAGATGTTAAGCTGTGGTGAATGCTGCCTTTGGTCACACCCGCTGCTGACTTATCCTGAGAACTTTAAAAACGCACCTTTCAATCAATAAATGCATTTTATTGTAATCTACTGTGGTATTTTGTTAAGTTTTTGTTTTTCATTCTGTTACAGGATAGTTATGTGATACGCTTGTCAAATTGCAGTGTATTTGGTATAATATTAAAACAAAATATTGATACTTATGTACATATGGGCGTTGGAAGTTTTGTCAAATATAGTTTAAACATTTATTTCAGATGTTTCCAGATATCTTTAAATGAACACTTAAGTGGTAGACATAATTGATACGAACAATAATAAATATGAGATAATACTATGCATAACCGTAAAGAGTATAAACATTTATTTTAGAAACAGGTCAAGTGGTTAGATATTCGTGTTTCCATCAATCATATAGAACAGAGGAGACAATTACAATAAGTACATGTACAGTTGAATATTTACAGCGCCTGCTTACATATTTACATCATCATCACACAAATATTATTATATAATTATGTAATGACTATATAGTTTATAGCTTTTATCATTGACATTCGCTACTTACAATGAATACACCTGTATTATTGCTACAATGCTACACGTGTAACTGTTATGAGTATGGCTAACTCATATGCCTATTCCGATAACAACTTTCTGCGTCATATCTCTAGAGACCTCCTAAAAAATCATTTACCGTATTGTACGAGGGCTGATCAAGAATTACGTGAATTGTTTACGTATTGTCTAGATTTTCTGTCCAAATCATTCAAAACATCATGAATATATTATTTAAAGTATTTTGCATAGACGATATGAATTTAAGGTTTGTACATTTGATATGTATTGAAAGATTACATGTTTTAAAATAAAAGGAACGCAAGGTCGGCGCACCGTCTTAAATGTACGTCTACAAATGTTGTGTCTGTCTTTCACAACGTGTTTTTCTTCCACATTTATCTTTGAAATTCCCCCAAATTACGTCACACAAAACACAAAGACGTCATACCAATACATTGTTAAACTTTTGATGTACATTGTACATCATTTACGTTTAAAAGTCGTTATGTTTTGACTTGATAACGTGTAGTTGAACTATGCTCATGACACCGTTGTGCATCACACATTTCTGGTAAATAAAGACACTAAACATTTAAACGTTATTACAAATTATATCCGGTGTGAAGATGCAGAGGAACCTGGCCATTTGATAATCAGAACAAAGTCTACGAACATTACATTGTCTTTAACCCTTTTCCAGCATACACCAAACCTGCATCAGATACCTTTGAAGACAAGGCAAACAAGAATTATCTTTAAAAAATCAATGTGAGAAAACACTAAGAAATGATACATGCCCATATAATCTATGTGTTTACCAAAGGCAAATCGGCCATCTCCATCCAGCTTCAGTTTCTATAAATAGGTTATCAAGGCCGAGAATACGTCACATGACTGGAGATTACGCGAAGCTCCCAAGAGGTGTATAATATTTAGTTTACGATAAATAACTGAAAACTTATCATGTTTCAAAAATAATTAATATTTTGCTCTTAAATATTATATTTCATACATTTACACGGATTGGTTTCACTGAAATTTATTTATTAAGGAAAACAATTAAAGGTTAGTATGCAGAACATTTCGTTTTAAAACTTCATCTTATAAGTGCCTCTCGTAGGATCGCCTACTTAACTATGAACCAATCAAAACGTTTCATTTCCATTATTTCTTCGACTTTATACATTAAATATAACATTTGATTGGTCTACAATCTAAATCATTTGTTTAACATCTAGGTCAAAATTGAGGTTAAACAGCTCTCGCCGAAAAATGGAAAATCGTCAGTATATGGAATTAATTTTAAAGAATATAGTAGACAACATTGTGGCAAACGGGGGAATTGTTCATTATATGCAAATTCTTCTTCTTACATATAAGCCCGTCCATTTATCATGTTGTCCAACTTCTAGTCTAGTGGCCTCCTATGTATTGACTGTACCGAACCAACTGATGCATTCAGAGTATGCAATCTATTAATGCAATCTTTAAATGTTTAACAACCAATCAATATAATTATATTAGTAGAGAGTTATCCAATGATAACATTATACTACTTTATATTGGTATCAGACAAGCTAATTCAGAGGAGAATATTGTTAAAGATTGGGCAAATATCACCCTTGCTGATGCCCCAACAAGTACATATAACACTCAACTTCATCATTTGTCAAATGTTGTAAAGGGTCTGTATGTGGGTAAGGGTTCATTTCTCAGGTTTATTTTTCTGAATATTTCAGAATAGCAAAGAAAACATTATGGCAAAAGGAATATTGCTATTTATGTCTCCTTTTGCCACAATGTTTGTAAAAGCTGTCTGCAGCAAAAGCGTCTGCATGTGGAAAAAAATGCTTTTCAAATATCACAAACAAATCTACTTTGTCAGAAGAAATAATACTAGTTATGTTACTAGAGGGACCAAAGAGTTACAATTATATAAGGGTAATTTGTTCAGGTGTTCGTACACACAGTGGGACTGGGGCGTAGTGATATCCTTATCCTTTATTCCTCTTAAATATGATATTTACACATTCAGAAACTTCTAATCTTATTTGGTTACCTAGAATAAGTGATATTTATTTTACTTATTTTACTTATGCTTATGTTTCCATTCGTTATTCAGTCCAGCATTTGTTTCACTATTTCGTTTATGTACTGCTATGATAGAAGTAGTGTTCTCAGTCATTTACATTACGTGACTTCAACATCTCATTTGTAACTATGGTAGCTTTGCTATCGCAATTCTACCAAAAATTAGAGCTTATTCTGACACAAGCGTATCAGTCGTAAGGCAATCCCTACATTGATGCCAATACATGGCATGGATTATCATATTAACTCGATGCATAGCCTTATTCATTACTACACTGTACAATATGTGATAGTTACTTACGTTGTGACAACATTGTAACCCATATTGCCCTGCATTCAGTGTAGCAGTTTCGAATTTCATGATAAGGAATGATTCGTACTTGTGGTGAGATTTGTTTGTTTATATGTTTTTTTACCCTGTTTTCGACATAGTTCAACTATATCGCGGCGTTTCCTGCGTAAGTTACCAGTAATGCTCGTACATTTATCTTGACACCAGCGAGTCAGACATAACCCTAAGTCAACAACCCTGTTCGCAAAAGAGTGAAAACCATTACTACTACTAGGTATTGGTATGACCCGGTCGGGGATCAGACACGCGGCCTCCCGCAATATATCACTACACCACTGAGTCAGTCGCCAGAGTTAAACAAACTGTAATTAGTTAATGTCTGGCTTTACTCCCGAATATTGACCATCGTAAGTCATGCTTAGGCTGATCCGGGCCGAGTCCACACTGTTGGTTTTCTCATAGAACAGCTAATATATACCAACCTCACACTGCAATGCATGAAGATACGTTTTTTCTAGAATCAAGCTAATCCTGCTAGTAATTAGATTTGTTCCGCTTTTCTAAAAAAAAACATTTTGAAATCGACCAGAATGATAAATTCGCGAGCTGAAACTGCCAACGAGACAAAGAACCGGTTATGGCGTCATTATAAACAGGGGAACTCACAATATGCTATAACATTTGGTACACGATTAACTGCGCTCCTTTCATCATTTCGAAAAGCATTCAAACATTTCAAGTATTATTTACCCTTGCCATACAGTTCGCATTATTCTGGCGAGTATCAACATACATAAAAACAACGGAGTTGAGATTTTGAAATCTTGCGACTACATGTTTTATGTCAGTTTATACTAGATATGTAATTCCATTTTGCAACAATGGTTTTAAAATAGTATACAGTCAGATCGATGTTCCCATATGTTATTTGTATATGCAGCAGTGATTATAGAATACTATAACACTACGTATGCCTATGTATATGTTATATAATGTAATAGCATATATGTTATATGTACATTAATCAACTGTTATTGGACGTTATAACATAGTCTCTGCCCATGTATATATGTAAACCTTTAAGTTGTTCATAATAAAGTATGCTTCTATCGTATATAATAATTCAAAACATGATGGGAAACGTAGAAACTGCTCAAAATAACATATTTCTCATTTCGCATCTATGTTTACAAGGTTTTATATAAACAACATTTAAGATCCCAAATGTTTCATTCTCGTATGCTTTCAATATAGACAGATCTTAACATATCATATAAGGTATACTGTCAATCATGTGCTGTGTGAAATTGTTATATGATGTCAACATAATTGTTATGGGCCGGTGGCCTTATGTCAAAAAAATATTGTCATTGTTATCGCTTTTAAACTAATTGAAATTATTTATCTATACATATTATTTTGATTTTGTGGATTAATGAGCCATGTCACATTATTTATTGACTTGGTCAATCATAAGGAAGTTGCCTAGTAAACTGCCAAGCAATACATGCGTGTTCTGTTTTGAAGCTTTATGACAGTTCAGACACAAATCGGAAGATATAACACATATTTATTTTATTAACACATTTTCTGGTCAGCCAAGTGTGAAGTCAAATTACAACTATATGTTGGAACGTGGAAGAAAGACAAATCTGACTTTTTAAATATTATATAAAAGGAAGCTAATTATTATGGTATGTCCCATATTTTCTTTTAACATAACATAACATAACATAACATAACATAACATGAATTTTAATATTAAAACCGACAG